>VBVQ01003936.1:0-16654 GCA_011636635.1 Tetramorium simillimum
TCTCCCCCGTCCCCACAGCCGTTTTCACCGACGGGATTCCTCTTAATTGCATACGGTAATTATTGTTTGCGCGCTAAATACGTCGACACGCACAGCTGAGTCGTCTCTAAAATTACGCTACGAAGTTTGTCATAAAGCGCTATAAACGCCAAGCTAATTCTAAAATAAATATAACCACACGACGCCGAGGGAAGATGTATAAATGATAAGAGAACGGAGTGAAAAAGAGATGGAAAAGATTTTAAAGTTTAAAGAGTTATATTTACATTAAGTCTCTCTCTCTCTCTCTTTCAGGGAGAAAAAATCAACCGTTTGATAAAGTGGCGTAAATCTTGAGCAAAAATAATTAATTTGCATTTAGTTGATTAAATTGAAATCGTACGCGCTCAGGAAATAATACAATAATAATAATAATAATAATAAGGGAAATGCAATTATCTCGTGATATACATATGTCGTGCGCTCGGCGCCTCCTGCCAACTTCGAATTTCATCCCGCTAGGAATAAAGCTGCACTTAATTGCATACGATAATTATTGTTTACGCGCAAATACATCTGCCGGTGGAATTCTCTGCCTAAAGTCTGCGTGATAATCTCTGCCTTGTAGAGGACGTTGATCTCTCTCTCTCTCTCTCTCTCCGCAGAAGGAGAAAACAACAGAGACGAAGCACGACGACGCGGAGTCGCGATTACCACTGTAATACTTGCTCGTTGCCGCATAGCTCTGTCACTTAACGAATGCAGGATTGATCTTAGGCGAAATATTTGGAGTTATCGTCGCTCTTATCGAAAGATTTCGCAATATGTATAACGAGCACCTACACGCACGCGACGCTCGGCACTTTAACGTACGGCGCGACTAATTGTTCGTAATTAACGTTCACGGACGTATCGCTAACGGCCCCACGAGGGCCACGTGACGGGGCACATCGTGAGGAATGGCATCCATAAAAGGCTGGCACGTGAGGAAACCCGCGGAAAAAAATGTAACATAAATCGTAATCGCAACGGCCATACATGTCGCGGCACATACTCGCGGCGGCACGTGAAGTAATAAAACGCGCGCGCCCTCACCGTGGCACCTCTCCCCCGGTAAGGGCTTCTCCCCTACCGTCTTACCTCTTTCTCCATTCGAGCGGTCAGCCCATCGATGGCGCGGCGTCGACGGTGTCCGTTCCGCCCGGCGTCATTAAGCCCGACGTACAATGGCCGGCCGAGGAGATTTAACCGCGGCGGGAAAAGATTACGGGCGTCGCGCCCCGAGGGGCAAAGGCGACATTGCCCGCGACTTTGTTAACGTCCGTGCCCATTACGAGCGGGGCATTTGTTCTCTCTTTGTTCCGATCTCGTAACTCGCTCGAGTCCGTGGGAGGAAAAGGGGAGCGACCCCGTCGTACGTACGTTCAATGGATAAAATACAAGCACTTTACGAAGTAACGAATGTAAGGAAAGAGCTGCTCGGTATTGCTTAAATACGCTTCGCGATTCCTTGAGAGAAGCCTGCCCGAGTTCTTTGCGCTTGGAGTCCCAATTGTCCGTCAAAAAATGACATCGCGGCGCACGCCTTTCTGCATTTTATTTTTAAATAGTTATAATATACTCTCTAAAAGTGAATTGGTGGAAATTCGACTGATTTCGTCAGCGAATTCATTTTTCACTGATAAACAATGATTATTGTCACGCTACGCGCGCCACGCACAGTACAATTGAGCGCCACACTGAGAGAAAAATATAGTTACTCTTGGCCTCGATCATATTTTTATAATATTTCTAACAGGAAATATGATTAACTTAAATATATGCACCCATACAGCACAAAACTTGCAGTTACATTGTAACAATATTACTGCAAGATTGCAATCTTGTTGCAACATTGCAACAACGTAACTGTAAGTTTTGTGCTGTATGGGCATTATTATGTTAACCATAATTATCGTTAGCAATATTATGAAATTGTGGTCGAGTCCAAAAGTAATTATATTTTTTTCTCAGTGCATTACAATTCTACTCATCGACATAAAGCATGGACTGCGCCATACGTATATCCATACGTACATAGTGTGGTCGACAAAACCGAGTGAGAGAGAATGAGAAGACGGCCAATCTCTATCACTTTCTATCACGTAAATTAGAAAGAGAGAGAGATTGGCCGTCTTCTCATTCTCTCTCACTCATTTTGTCGACCATGTTTACCCATGGATGGCGCAAGTCCATGCTTTATGTCGATGAATTCTACTGCATCAAGCAGTGAAAACTAAAATTCACTAAATAATTTAACGACTAGCTTATTACCACTAATTACCAGTAGCATACTTATCACTATTTGATGACAGTAGTTATACTCTGACAATTAGTGATTATACACTTGATTCAGTTTTAGAGAGTATGATATATAATAACATTTTAAACAGTTATATACGGACAGTGCGTTTGGACAATGCGTAATTTCTATAAACAAATGATCTATCTTATTTAAACATCATTGCAGCCACCGTTGCGCATCGCGAACTTTACAGACGCCGTTGTTTGTACCGTTAACATTTGATGATGCTGGTGTTGGTACTGTTGGCACTGCTGCGTTGGTCTTCGTGACGAGTGGTCTTGGCCACTTCGCGGAACCGTAGTGGAGAGTTGACGGAAGAAGAGTCGACGGCAGGGAGAGAAGAGCCGGGCGAAGAGGCTGACGAACGGGGGAATTGGAGCAAAGTTAGAGAAGTAACTCCCTTCGAAGAACAGACTAAGTTACTGCCGATGGAAGAGGGTTATTAGAGGGTTATACGAGAGTTTTATCTCGCCGCCTATTTTTGTGACTGCACGCGCAAAAGTTAAAACACAGACCAAGATGTATATATGTTGGCGGAGTCAGAACAGGATGTCTAGGTATAATCGGAAATGTTTCTCGTGGATCTGCAGTTTTATATTCCTGGAAATGTAAAATCAGAAGCATAGGATACTTTTATCATTTTATTTTCTGTTTTGATTGATAATTGAGACACTAAAATCTCTCACACCAAATTAATTGTCTTATTTGAGTGAATATAATTAAAAGATGGATACTGAATGTCTGATAGCAAATTCAAATTTTCATTCAATTGAACGTTCGATCATTAAATAAATAAAATATTTCAATTAACCGATTATCCTGCAGATAGAAATACATGTATATAATGTAAAATACGTTTTAAAGATAAGAATTCTGTTTCTTAATGAGATTCCCATAATGCCGATGTTTTTAAGGCGAGACAGCTATGACACAGAAACATTCGATCAGCGCCGAAAATACATCGTAGAGAACTTAAAGAGTTACTTTAAAAATAAACACTATCTATTAGCATCATCGTCGAAAATAAGTCATTATGTAATGATTATCGATATATACGTGTTTATCGCGCGCCCGGGAATCAACAGGAAATGTCAGGTGAGACAAGCACAGTCGTAAAAAATTTACTCTAAGAATCGGATGTTTTTCTGCTAGCGTCCTACATAGGAAACCGTTACAGTGAAATTGTTCAGCTCTTGGTGCTTTTAAAAGGCTGCGGTAAATGGAACTTACAGTGAGCGCCGCAGTTTAGACAAACGCTACGTTTGGGCTGAAGGGATGCCCCTTTGAAAAACCCGGGGATTCGTTTCGTTCCCCACATAAAGTACCCCTTTTATAGGAATCCACGGCAAACAGGGAAACGCCGTTTGAACAGACCGAGTCGCACGGTCGAACAATAAACGATAAAAATGAATCCGCAAAACTTCCTCCTCGAGTACGTTTTTTCGTTTCATCTGGTATCGCGTGAAGAAAGTGTAGCGCTTTTAAAAACATGATATTTAATTGTTCGTGTTCGATATATTGCTCCTGAATAAACAGATTCCATAAAGAGAAAACCGCGCGATAATAAGATATACCTACACTGAAAAAAAAAAACTTTAGTTAAATACGGACGAATCAGAAAAATCTTGTAGGATTGATCAAATATTCTGGTTATTATAATAGGAATTCTGGTTATTATAATAGAACTCAATACTTTATAACTTATAATATGTAGGGTTGATCAAACATTCTGGTTATTATAAGTTATAAAGTATTGAGTTCTATTATAATAACCGGAATATTTGATGAATCCTATAAGATTTTCCGATTCGTCCGTTTTTAACCGTAGAATTCTTTTTCAGTGTAAATAAAAATTACCAAGCACACATGGTAAAAATCCACAGCCGCGATTCATATCTAAAGATTATACAAGTCTTTAATTCAAGTGACTTTATATTGCATATAAGTACCGGTAAGTAATAATTGCCACTATTTAAGCGTAATAAACCTAGGAAGATTAACCGGGGCATGATGAAACGCCGGGGCAAAATCTCTCGGCGCAGAGAGAGCGTCGCGTCGCAAGCCCGGCAGCGCATTTCACGTATGAATCGCGGTAGCGTCGCGTCTAAGAGGGATTTATTAAAAGTACCCCCTGAAAAGCGCACTTGCGTCCGACCGAGGAGCGTAATCAAAGCCCGGGGGTACATTTTGCTTCCTCGTCGGCGAAGGTAAAGTGAGTTGACGACGCGCATAGCCGCGCACGTAATATCGGTAAGACATATTCTATTCTGTCGTATCCTCCAGATTCGCAGTCGACCGTATAACAGCATCGTCAGACGGCCGCGGTTTAAAAGCGGGCCGCGCGGGTCGAGCAACCGTACCGCGGTAGTATAGCGCAGGCATTTATTGGTCTTCGGTACCGCCGAGCTTATCCATTAAGTCGACGGTTGTACGTTAGCTTTATTGTTCGTTGGATAATCGTAAAGATGTAATGGCCGTGGCACGCGATATATATGTATATGTATGTACGCGGGCCGCGTGTCCGAGCCGCGCGTTTACGACCCACGAAGATGCATAACGCAAAAGTCGTACCGTAGATCGTGTATGGGGCGGCCGCGCCGGTGCTAGATGGTAGTAACCAATCATATGATATCCGCCCGCATCCGCGGCCAACTATTGGCCGTTGTAACTTCGGTCGCAAATGTTTATTGAATTACTGCAGGGAGTTAGCGCTAATTCGAAGGATATTACGGGATAATAGATCCCATCTACATGTTAATAAATTGACAATATTGCAAATATCATGTATTACTATGCATTAACGTTTAGATATTGCATTTATGTAAAATACCGATATATTATGCCGCCGGAATATATTTGTATTATAGGCATTACGTTGCCGCTGCTATTAATTAATACGCGATGATATCGTTGAAGTATTATTGTTGGAATTTTGTAAAATCGAGAGAGGCGATGGGAATTAATACAAAATCGCGGAAACGGAGGCATAATACGATACCGTAAGAAAAGGGCATGAATTGCCTCAATCAGCCCGAATGGCTCGAGTGGCTTACTACGATCGATCCTAGCCAAACCTTGTTACCTACGTAATGCAATAGCCCTTAAAGGGTAGCGCAGACATATACTATAAGTATAACAAAGATAAGCATATTAGGGGAGGATGGCTGAGGAAAGTTGAAACCGTAACGCCGAAAGAAAATAACGTGCGCGAGTAAACTACATAAGCTCGAAATACAGAGAGAGAGGTGACTCGCCGTGGAATCCACACGATACGTCAGATATTATCATTCGAAGCTACATAAAGTATTATTTATATGAAAAAACCGCGGTGTGAGAAAATGTGACAGATGTAATAATTACGTTGCCAATCTTAGCTCGTCCAGCTGCGGCTGACGCGCGTTTTTTAATTTCGCAGTCGATATCGATTAATCGATCGAGTAAGAAAAATGTATAATAGGTAACATAATACCGCGCGTAGATTTGTACGAACGTTTCAACAAACGTAAAATTAATGGAACGGAAATACAATACGTCCGCGTTAATATATAGCGCGCTTTTCAACTTTTTATTTTATGATGTAACTTTCGTTCCAGCGGGCTACGACAGAGACGTGAGGCGGACGTGAAATCTTTACCGACTTGATGAATATAACGCGAAACTGAAAGAATTGTTAAAAAATTATATGTACTGAGTACAATGTGTATATATTAGTCATAATTGTAATAAATTAATACATTTATATATATATTAGTAGTAAAAATGTTAGTAATAATTATACTTAATACATATATTTTAATTATATATAATTACATATATAAATTAATACATATATTTAAAAGTGAACGTATATTAAATATAGTTTACCTTTATGTGTGTACATAATTTATTTCATGAAATTATTCCTCTATGTATGATGTTCTAGAATTATTGTTAATAAATTATTAATTAAATACTTTATTTATATTTTAACGAGCCGTTGTAACGTCAATGCTTGTAGTCAGTCATCACAAAAAGTTAAGAATCACCCTGACGGAAAGGGCAGAAACAAAGAAGATTATCTTGCGGTTGCTATTACTTTGGCTTCCTTCCGACGTATCACGTTCTGCGTAATGTGTATCGATCTGATTGTGAGACGTATATCGTCAAACTGGACGCTCAATTGATAGAGGAGGCTTTTATTACAGAGTGTTTATCACATAGACCAAATCGTTAAACGTTTAATATTTAATAATATCAATTATTATTTACTGCATCGAAAATAATTAATAAAATATTATTATTAAATCTAATATTATCATATATTTTATTCATATATTGATATAAATCCATCATGTGAATTTCGTTATTATAATATAAAATAAATTACGATTTACGATTGCATCGTTTACAACTCTTGAAATATGCATTTGACGGTTAAAAGTGCGCTACGGTTAAAGTGCAAATGTTGCATTGTATCGTTCGGTGTTTCTATAATTAGATGAAAATCCAAATCCCGCCGGAAACGATCGATCCCGCATTCCCGACCGGCGGATCGGCAAACACAAAGCGACTGCGGATGCGGAAAATGCGGAGGGGCGACGGACGTTAATGCCGTGCCTGCACTTGTCCGTCGGTTTAATTAAACGCACTTCTTTCACGTTCAACGAGTATTTTTGCTCGACTCTCGTTCTCCTCGTCTTCCCGGCCTTCGGCCCGTCTTTTCGCCTGCTCGTTATCCTTCGCGCCCTTACCGCGTTTTCCACTTGTATAGCCGACCCTCTTAACTTCTTTACTTGCTGCGGATTTATTCCCGCGCCAGACACATAACACTCGCCCACTAAACATTAACGAGTAATAGTATTTGAACGTCGTCTTTCGTGTACGTACATCTATTATTCGTCTTGTTCTATAACGATGTATGCTCTTTCGATCACGAGAGAGACAAAGTTCTTGTCTATTTCGGAATATATCTTAAAAGTTTTACGAAACGCCAATTACTTTCGCCAAAATCATCTCAAAATTATTAATCGACATTTGACACTATAAGAAAATTTTGCGAGAAGCATGAATATTCGCGAGCGTTAAAATGAAACGATCAGACAAATTAAAGAAGCTCAATAACGAGTGGAATCACCTTCTAACGTGACATTAAGAGAACTATCGAAAAGTGAAGACTATTAAAATTCTCATCACTTTCGACGTGATAAGTTAATGCACTTACAGATAAAAGTATCTTGTCATTTCACAGAAATTTAATTGCGACAGATGACAAAAGTGCGATGTGCAAATAGCATAAAAAAGAAATTAGCGCGATCAATTTATCAGGAAGAGAATAACAAAAGTTTGTAACTTGTCGATTATAAATTAGTTGTTAGTTAAGAGGATGCTGGAACTGTTTTATTTTACTGACAAAAATTTTTATCATTTTTGCAGTCATGACAATTTTTTTTACTTTACAGAATTAAAAATCGACCGCGATATAACGGAACTAAATTTGCTGCTTTCCTTACTCTATAATACCGAAATCGAATGACTCGATAGCCTGTGTGACTCGAAATTTTTGCAAACATGACAATTTTTTTGGCTTTATTTAAAATTAAAAAAACTTTTTCACACGATTAAAGTAGACATTCAAAAAAAGTCGGGAAAATAGTTTTGTACCTAAAAGCTACAAAACTTTTATACGAAGCTGTTGAATTCACAAGTCAACAATTCTAACCGCAATCTTGTAGGTAAAGAAGCATGTTTTTATACCTTTTCTTTCTTTTTCAATGTAAAATCTATTGTTCCGACTTTATTTCAGTGTGTACTTTAATTATGAAAAGGGATTTTTAATTCTGTAAAGCCAAAAGAAATTGTCATGACTACAAAAATTATATTTTGTCAGTAAAATAGAACAAATTCAGTATCCCCTTAATTACGATATTTCGTTTGATGACATTTTACGAAGAAGCAGCACAATAATGTGAATCGCTCTAACAATTTAACCGACCTGTTTCTCGCCTCACGATGGGGTGCGAGAAAAAAATACGAGACACTGGTAAGTCGAGAAGTGGAGAACATGAAAAGGGGAGGATTTCTAAGGGCTTGATTATTACGAAGTTGTACGCAGCGGCGTTAGACGGTGTACAGACCGTGGGTTCTCACTTACCGCAATACCGTTAACAACTCTACCTCTATCTACCGTTCGTTCCTACCCTGCTCGTATCAGCCGTCTCACTATGCGACAGCCAGCGATTCGATGACTTTGCGCCCGCGATCTGACAGCTCTCCGCGTCGTCTCCTCCGCGTCGCCACCTTCGACCGTCAATTTCGTCGACAACCAGCTCACAATGCGCCATCGCGAAATTATTCGGTCGGGAGAAACGCGCTGGGAGTCCTGCGCGGATGATCTATCGATCTCGCGTAATCGAGGTAAAAATCCGATGGCTTTTGCAAAAGGCGAAATGTTACTGGCGCGAGACGCGAACGACTCGTCGCGGTGCCACGTTAGCGGCACGCGATCCCGGATTATTATGCAATGTCGATAAATGACATTCTTCGAGAGGAAATATTTGAAACTGTTTAAATAAATCGCGCGAGTGATTTTCGCTTTACCGCGACTGCAAAGAGCAAATAGATTCTCTATTTATTAACTATTTTTTTTAAATTGGACTCTGTGGTTTAATTACGTAAAATAAATCGTACGGAAGGCATTCCGAATCGTGGCCATCTTTTTGATTCCAAACAAATGTTTTAATTTATAATCTAACAATCTGCAGAGAGGAAATATTTCCTTTCCGCCGTCCAATTTCCATTCATACCTTGCATTATTCCCATTCCGGGTTCGACGAGTCGAGTTTGCGAATTGCCAAGTTACATTTAATTAAAGATTGTTACGTCGAATTCCGAAACTCTGAGCGAAGCTGGACAGAGACAAATTGTCTTATTTTATTTCTTTCGAGAAAGTCGCATACAATAAGAGAAAAATGCAACATTATGTAAAATATATAATAGACGAGTATTATTAATGAAATGAAACAATATCATGCTAAAGATTGGCACATGATGCGTTCTTCCAATCTTGAAAAAATTCATTTTTTCTCAATATCTCATCGGTTCTCATTTGCTTGAGAAAAGAAGGTTGTCAACCTTACAAAGGAATCTGTCGTCTTAAAGTGCCAGAGAAAATTAAAATTTAAAGAATCATGAAAAATCACGCTCTTTCAATACGATAATATCTCAACCACCGCAATGTCAATTATGGAAGACGGAGGACGTGTAGAGGGAAGCGATGCGAAAATGAAGCAAACCAATAGCGCAATCGTGAGATCTAGCGTCAATGGCGCGCATTGAAGATGCATCGAGCGTCTGCAAAGCGGCAGATGAAACGTGAATAGAGGATGGATGCAGATAGAACCGATCATGTAATACATTCCAATCGTATTGCTCCCAGTGTCCGAAATTATTTCATCTCCCTATAAGCGAAATTAGAAATATACTCCATAAATATACTGATCGAAGAACGTCACTTTCAGCAGCATACGTCGAATAATTAATTAAAATAAAATTACACGATAATATTCAGATAAAGTTGATTAAATTGCACGATGAAAATGTGGGTCATATAAAAGTATTTATTCATACCTGACCGTATTAGCATTACATATTATTTTTTCACATAATCTCCATTTATTTGTCCAGATTTTTATTCCATCGTGAATAGACCAAAATATCAATTCTGGATGAGAGATTCGTATTACCTTATTTACTACATCCTGGTAATACGAGACGTCGATATTTACGTCAACAAAAATAGAAAATAAACACGGGCTGTTTCTTTCTTTTTTTTTTACTTTCAGCAATTGTATAAAATAGATGTTGTGCGTTATATTCCGCTGCTCGCGCGGAAATTAAGTTCGATTCCACTGTGTGTCGACTATCCCGCAGTTTTGTTTATATCGAAACTGTCCCAAATATTTACGAACTACGCACGACGCGTATGACCAAAATTTTATTCGCACGCCCGAACTGTTTGCAAGAGACCATAGGTTGCGAAAACAATTTATGTGAATAATAACAACGACCTTCTAACCGGCAAACAAATATCACGCTGGGCTCGTACCCGCGTTACAATTATTTCAAAGGCACGTCGTGGTCTCGTCAACGACAATGACGCTAAATACAAGACGTTTCTAACATGGCCGACGTAGTACAGAATTTAACCGTGCCGCGCTTCATGTTTACGGATGGAGAACATTGTTCGCAATTAAAATGTCTTCCGTCGCTAAATTTCGGCTCGCTGGAGCATGTCGTAAATGCGTTCGAAGGAGACAATATTGACGAGCAGCTCGATCAACGAAGCGCACCAAGAAGGGACGTATTGTTAAACTTTAATTAAAACCAATTTCAAGCGCCACTCAAAGGCGAACGATCTTACCGTGAAAAAGTAACAAACACTAAAAAGAAGATCGGAGCTAATTAGTGTCTGGCTTGTCGTCAAATTATACACGGCTGTCTTGCGAGAACAACCGAGGGGGAAGCGACTTCTTAGTACGAGCCGAGTCGACTGTGCACAAAAGGATCTTGCGCAGAAATTGTATTGTGTAGATTATAATAAAACGAGCTTCTCTCAAAAGCGCATAACTATAGCTTAGCGATAGATAATCCCTCAATTCGAGTTTCTCCGTTTCGATCTTCTCACGCGGACCTTCCACGTGCGGACGTTCGGTCGCGAATTCTCATCCCCGTACGCGAACGACTCCGATATCACGATGTCTGGCCGCTGCGTTTCATCCGCGGCACGGTACACTGATGCACGCGATTGTGTTTGCCGCGCCAAGCCGGGCCCGAGCCCGAGCCCGAGCTGTTCAAATCAGCCGGACAAAGTCTTGCGTAACGAACTGAGCCACGCCGACACAAATAATGGAGGTTTTGTTTGACGAGCGGAGGTAATTCGTTTATCTCCTTTTTCCAGCGATCCGTCAGGTGGACCGAGGTTCGCGGGTTGGAGGGCGCCCCGTCTCGAATCAAGCGGGATTACGCGCATTCGTTTCAGCTGATCGTAAACAGTTATGTGTTAACAACGCGTGTCCATCGCTGTGCGCGCTGTACGTTTGCGGAACAGCGCGGACAGCGGACCTGTTTGATTGTACAACCAACGACGGCAATTTGCAATCGCGACGGGACGACTTTATCGCCGTGTCGGTCAGTTGACCATATGATTCTGACCTCGACGTACAACGATTTTTTTCCCGACGGCTCATCGATATGGCGTTCCTGTCTATCGCTTACGCGCTCCTGATTATTCGGCGAATTAAGTGATTTACGGAAACGCGTCTGCGCCGTCTGATTGTCACTGATTGGGAAAATGTAATCGGAAAGAGCAAAACTGTCGATAGTATTGAGATACTGATCACAAATAAAGTATGTAAAGTACGTACGCTGTCGCGTCGCTTCCTCCGCTAACGCGATACGAATAAACTATCATTCGATCTGAATGATAAGATTATAATCGGCCGTGCCGCCTCATTGGAGCCCACGATGACAAACAAACGCTCGGCTAATCTCGTTGTTCGGCTACAACGTTCAATGCCTATGATTATCTGTCGTTAGTCATATCATTCGATCAACGCGCGACGTTCCGATGATCGAATTCATCGGCATAATTGAACGGGCGCGCGTCCGCACGGTCGCGGTCGAATTGCCGCCGTCAGGACTGGAAAACAGAAGGGACAATCCGGTGTGTCGCGGTGTCAACCGCGCGGACGTCGGATGTAACGCAATAACTGGCTACAAATCCACCCTTTCGATTTCCGGGCCTAATAGCCCGTTCGCGATGCATCCCGCTACACTATCCTCGACACTCCGCAGAGTGTCGTTTCAACGGCGTGATTAACGCGCGGCTTATTGGCCGCCGATCGCGATATGCAGCTTCGTTCCGGCTAGATGAATCCTAGATGAATAGACCGATCGAGCGAGACCAAATCAATCTCACGGCTGTACGACAGTTGACATACTCAAACTACCCGAGTCAAACAGCAAGTCATGATAATGTCAAAGTCACGTCAAAATGACGAAAATACACCCCAAAAAAAAATATTTTACGTTCAAAGTGATTTTTTACCATTAATTTCAACTCGTTTTTAACTTGATAAATCTATCAATCTTTATTGTACTTTAAACAACGTTTCGACCAGACGCTTTCTGGTCCTTCTCAAGTAGTTCTACAATCAATAGCATCGAAAACGTCTGCATCTGAGGAGAAACTTCAGCTGTTGACTATCCAAACAAAGCTTGAATTTAGTCTTGATCCATAATTTTAACGATTTTGAGTATATCTCTCCGAAATTCCTGGATATCATGTTGAAAAATTCAAACTTCACTTCAAAGTCATTTTTCCTATAATTTCATATTTTAACCTTACTGTTTTACAGAAAACATATTCCTCTTTCAATAAAGTAAAAAATACATTTTTCTCTCTTAAATACTCTTGTTTATACTCTCTTGATTTCAAAGGAATCCTTTTGACGTCAATATAAGAGTAAAATCCTCTGAGAGGATTCCATCAAAATTATTTTTTTCTGGGTGTATGATTACAAAATTCACGTTTCAATCATAATTTTATCATTTTTTTTGTCATTTTGACATTATTTAAGGTCACTTTGACATTATCATGACTTTCCGTTCTACCCGGATACGCGGTCACGCAGAACGCGGGTAGAAAAGTCGCGCGAAGGTTGCTCCACGTCGATTAAACCGGGCTTTAATTTGAAAACCAGCACCCAAAAAAAAGTATTTTACTTCCAAAGTGATTTTTCCTATAATTTCATATTCTAAGCTCACTGTTTCACAGCAAACATATTCCTCTTTCAATAAAGTAAAAAATACTCTTTTCTATTTTAAATACTCTTGTTTATGGTATTTTTCTCTTGATTTTAGAGGAATCCTCCTGAGGTCAAAATAAGAATAAAATCCTCTAAGATTTAAAGGATTCCACGTATATCAAAATTATTATTATTTTTTTTGGGTGAGGGATCTTCGGCTCTTCATCGAACCCTCCAAACGGTCCGATAAAGAGTAGCTATCGTAGCGTTCGTTCGCCTTCGGTAAGCTGCAGAGATATTTTGCTCGAAACGTTTTCGGGAGATCGAAAGGCACGCGAGTAACGTCTGGCAGCCCAGAAATCAGATTAACCGTCAGCTAGACGTTCGTCAAACATTTCTGCATGCCGGCGCATGCAAATAAAGAAGTTCGCGCGCGCATTTCCGCGATGGTCAAGATAAAATGGGACTGCCGTTCCTGCGCGTGTGTGTACGTGTGTGTTTGTGTGTGAAGTATATGCTATAACACATACGCCTCGCGCATTTCGAGTGCCGCCTCATTTGTCGTTTTCGGCGTTTGCTGACTGGCACTCGGCCGGGATTGGCCGCGCGGAATCATTCCCGGTTTCCACTCTGAATTATAGCAAGTACGATTTACAAGCATTGACTGGAAACGAGCGCAAAAATGAATTGGTAGTCGCGGGAGTGGCGGCGGCCGCGCCGCGCCGCGCCGCGCCGCGCCGGCTGGACATGGATCACAGGGCACGAAAATTGCGAACGGCGCGGTATAAAACGTGCGTTCCCGCTGATGGCTCTGCACCGGGACGCGTGACGCATGATCTCCATTTGTGCGGACGTCCGCGAGGTGAATTTTCGGTAATTCTCTGTTTAAGGATCCCAATATAAATTGCGAATACGCAAAAAGTACGCGATATCGGTTGATCTAAATTTACGATTTAGGATCAACGGCGATAATCAGGTTGTCATATCGCGTGCATCGATTTGTCTCGAGAAATTGCAGTGCAGTATATATTTCGGTAGTATATTACGATATATATCTGATACTTATCTGGGTCATTCTAAATTAGCGAAACATCGTATCGTGGAAATAAACGATGTACAAATATGAAATAGGTTTGACGTCACCAGAAATATCCGCGCATAGAGTCGCGGCGATAAGACAAAATAAAGACTAGAGTGCGCGCGCGTTTATCGAATTAATTATGATGTATCCACGAGAATCCGATTCAAATCAAGACCGACAATATAGGACAGACAAACTAGCAGGAAAGTACCGGTTTTGAAAACGTGAATCCTCACGAGAAAGTAATTTAACTATCAGAATAGGCCGCGGGTTACTCATCCCGGGCCAATAAACTTGCGCTCGCGACACGCAACGACCCGACGGTACAGCACGACGCTCCTCCACATTGACGATTCAACGCGCTAATAACGGATGCATCGTGCAGCTTTTTAGCGTGGCCCAAATTTCGCGCGATTCGCGCAGGAATGCGCGCCGAACGAATACAAAAACAACAAGTTGACATCAGCGAGTACCGTCGAAACGGAATGCAGGGCTGAAGATAGCGCGCGGGGTGGAGATCGTGAAAAGAAGCGGAGCGTGTAACTCGAGAGGCGCGCAACCAGACGCGCATCCCGTCAATCTCTGAATGCAATAATGCATCCCGGCATCCCGTATTTAATTTACATCCACGCACATACTCCCAATTATTGACGATGGATTACACCGTCGCGGTATTATAATTAAAATCCTAGCAATTACGTTAAATAATTGTCAATATTAAATTAAATTGCATTTCTGATATTCGATTCGGTTGTCACGACTGGCTGCTCGGCGGACCTCGATAAGCTGCACAAATTTTAGAAGAAAACCCCGCTTAACGAGAGCTACTCGATAGAGATAAAAGAGCTAAATTATTGAAAAGGAATACCGGAAACATTCGTCTTGTACGGGCTTTTTCGCCGGAGAGAGCGGAGAAAGTTTTCTCGTTATCAAAATAATCACTAAGAAACAAAAAGCATGCAGTCTTCCATCTATATTAAAACAACGTAGAAATAATATATAATTATTTGAAATAAAAATTATTTTTATCGTTTGAATATATATATATATATATAATTTTTTATTATTTGATTTTCGCTAAATTTCATGAAACAATACAAGCAACGCTACAATGGAAATTAAATTAAATTAAATTAAGCTACTTGGAAACTAAATTTAAATTAAAGCCAGCAACAGCGTATTTATCGCATCTAAAAATATCTAATTTAACACCACGTCGATTTTATTAAACATACCTCATGTGAATACAAAAGTGAAAACGGAAAAGAGCTGCACGCGCATCTCCCGAAAAATTATTCAAAGGTAATTTGCACGCGTCGTTGGTTTAAGTACATTATAGTAATAATACATTTATATAAAATGGCAAAATTAATTTCGGCACAAGATTGAATTTCATTTTGTTTGTGAAAATATTAACAAAATCTTCCGATAATTCCAACATTCTCTTCATTTTCTCTCTCGTCGCAAGTCGCGGATTAAAAATTCTCGACAAACGTCCCGGCCGAGATATTTCTGTTTATACTACTAGTCACGCGTCAAGATTCGGGACGTGACCGATTACGCTCGAGTAACTCTCCCGCGTAATGTAAAAGTTACTGTCCATTACACAGTTATACCTATTCACGATACACGCACGTGTGCAATAATGCACATAATATACAATTAATACTAATTGGGAACCGGATCAATAAAATCGTTTGTAAAATTGTTACCTGCCGCGACATACCTGTCTACCAGATACACACGTTCAAATGTATCCCTATAATTTTCCCTTATTAACGCTTGCTGTAATTATCGCTTGCCGCTTTATTCGTTTCACTTCGGATAATATCGCAGTGCGCACTTTTCGACGTGACGCACATGTGCTCGTGCGGAATGGCGATGCACGCGGGATGCGGTCGATGGCACATCGTAATTTATTAGCCGGCGTGCAAAATAGCCTTTAGTTCGTAATAATTGCACGTCACGAAACGCTGGTGCGTGGGCTGACGTTGCGTAACGCGTGCCGCGCGCGTCCTCTTCGCCGATGGGACGCACACAGGCGCGCGCGCGGGCTTCGTGTGGTGTTCATTAAAATCTACCCCCGGCCGGGACATTGCCAACTATTTGTTGACGATTTGCAGCGGCGGAAAACGGAGAAAGATTGTACGCGGACGGGAGAAAGAGAGAAAGTGGCGAGAGCGAGAGGGTAGAGACGGGCAAAATGGACCCTCATTTGGCTTCTATTGTACCAAATACAGGCATTGAAGCGAATCCGCATTTTTTTTTTATCTCCCTTGTAGCTTGATACGATAACATTAAAATTAATCCGTCGGCGGATAATTGCCTACACAATTAGAGATATCGCGTTTCGACGGTGGGGTTAAGTCGCGCGGAATAGATGTAGCGGTAATTTTACAGTTTTATGAATTGTGCATAATTCGCCGCCGCCCCGGTGTGGTTAATCGCCCGCACTAAATTCTCCCC
>VBVQ01003937.1:0-16682 GCA_011636635.1 Tetramorium simillimum
GCCCTCCCATTTGACTTACGCTACGAATTTCATTTTCGCCAGGGCAATTATTACCTCTTACATTATCTTTTCTATGTATCTGTATCTTATCTCATTCTGCGTCGCACCGTTTACGTCTATCGCTACGTCGATGTATCCCAATAAAGTTACGTTGTATCGTACATCGAATAAAGTTGTCGTATATTCGTCCTACCTTCTGCCCTCCGATCCGCAAGTCCAGGCTGATCCAGGCTCCGGCCCCGTCCTCCCCGTCGTTCTCCCGCCGACGAAGAGACCCCGAAGACCCCGCAGGCTCGCTCTCCGCAATAGTCATTCACAAGCACACGTATACGACACACGAAAACACAGCCGCGAAAAATCACGCGCTTCGGAGCACTCGCGGACGCGCGATCTCGCAGTTCGCGATCGCGATCGATCCGCGGCCATGATGGATCATCCCGCGCGGACGTCTCGCGCGGACTCACGTAATTCGGAGCGTCCCGGCGCCGCGTCCGGAGCGCGGGGCGGCGTGCCGCGACCCGTCGCCGCCCTCGCCGTCGCCGACCGGTCCGCGTTGCCGATTCTCACTCGCGACCGCGAACGCCGTCCCGCGAATTTTTCCCGCGGGTCGGAGCGAAACGGGACGTCGCGCGCGCCCGGTCCCGTCATTTTTACGGCGACTGCTCGCGTTCGAATTTCGATAATCGAAGTGACGCGCGCCGCGATCGCTCGAACGACCGGCCAATCAGGTCTGTTCTTCTTAGCCGAACTGGCTGCACTGGTTCAGAGGTTATCTTTCTCTTTCCAACACGGAGGGAAAAGGATAACCTCTGAAGCCAGTGCAGCCAGTTCTGCTAAAAAAGAACAGACCGAAGGTCACGGGACGTCGCGCGCCAAAACGCCGTGAGTGTCAGCTGATGTCAGCTGATGTCGCCGCGCGGCGTCCGGTGTGAATCGTCAGAGGCGGCATGTATGAGAAGCGACAGACGTCGATTCACTCATGAACAAATTAATCATGATAAAAATTAATAGAATATAGTCGCACCGAATCTCCGAGGAAAACGAGCGTTGTATTTCTGTACGGTGTCCAAAGCGCCATGGAGGAGGTGTTGCAGCAGTTGGGGGTTGGAATTCGCCCTGTGAACGATCCCTTCTTCGAAGAGTCCTACAGGGTCTGCAAGGTCTTTCAGAGGAAGGGCGTCACGATCGACGACGAGGAGGAGCTCTGCCACGAAGCGTAAATATTGACTTTTCTTTAAAGAAAGAAATACCGACATAACCTGAAAACTTATTCTTGTCCGGTAAATACGGCATTTTCCACGCTTACAAGGATTTCTCTTTTAATATGTAGAGTGTCACGCTGAATTTATTCGAAAAGTATATAAAATCATGTTGCTATTATAGAAATTGGTACATTTTGTTTATAACTCGAAACTCAAAGATATACATTTCTTTTTTTCTATTGTGTTCCAACCTAATCTCTTTCAAAATGTTATTGACAAATAAGTTAGAATGCTATAAACGTGTCATTTATATACTAGTGACTGCAGTCAATATGCTAAAGAATTCCATCAACTGCTTTTTTTCATTATTCCGTTTTTTCATTATTCATCAAAGGCTTTTCAAGAAATTGTTAGATTTTTATTCACTGGAAGATTAATAATCATAATACTCGAAAACGTTGAAAAATACAGTTAATATCTTGTTTCAGAATCAAGGAATTTCCATGTTATGTCCCAGGATGCAGGAATACCTTTCAAACGCTGTTGGATTATGAAATACATTACAATAGCTCACATCGGTACACTTGTACGGAATGTAAAGCATCCAGACCGAATCCACGATTGTTGGAGATTCATATTCAGGAGACGCACGATGCCTTCTTTAAAGTCTTATCGGAGAAGCAAGCCATGGTATATGTGAAACCTATCTTTTTGCATGAATCAAATATTGTTGCAAATATACTTAACATAGATGATTTTTTTAGCATCAATGTTATGACTCCGAATGTGACGTAAAATTCAATAATCCTATGGAAAGGAAGGAACATTGTATTAAGGTACATAAATTTCCAAAGAGATATCGATTTGACGATACACCATATTTCAGCAAGGAGAAAGAAGATGAATCAAATAAAATGGATATTGATACTGATGTTAATAACAAAAAGAAAAAGAAATCTACTAAAGTACTCTTGAATAAAAATCAGAAAAGCAAGATGTTTACGAAAGATACCACTAGTGCAATCTGTAATGATAAAAATAATGATAGCGTAGAAACAATTTCATCACCTGCTGTGAAAACTAAAACAACACCATTAGCTTTTATCCCTAGACAAGTACAAAAATCCTTTTCGAAGGTACTTACAAATAATCAAAATAAAGAAAAGAATGTTCTCGAGTCAGACACAATGATGGAACTTGCAGATACATTGCCTAATTGACAACGAATATGCGAGATCTAGTTTTTAATTTAATTGACGAAATGCTCCGAAAGATTTTTATGTAACTGTATTCTAAGATTATTTCAATTATATTAAGGAAATACTATCATATAATTTCAATTATATTAAGGAAATACATCGTATAATAAATCTATTTAAAATTATGTTTGTATGATGTATAAGATTTATGTAAAAAGAAAATTATACAAATTATATGTAATACAAACATATTTTAAATATTTTAACATTATAAAACAATAATTATGTAATTAGACGAAAAAGTTTTATTCTTTTATATAATTTATATAATATGTATACTCACAACGTTTACAAATTTCTAAACTTTTATTAAAATGAGCTTTGGTTAAAATTTATCTTAACTCAATACAGTATCTATAGTACATAATACTTCTAATATTCATATTTGTATTAATAAATTTATTTGACAATTGTATATATTAGAAATTTTAATTCACATTATATTATCAGAATAATAAAATCATATTATCTATTAATATTGTTTAAGTACTCTGATATTTTAGTATCACTTTATTATTCGTGATTAGCATCGATTAGAAAACATATTTGAATTATTCTACACATTCTCAGTTTTAATTTCTTACCGCATTATTCTACACATTCTCAGTTTTAATTTCTTATATAACGCAGCTTATATCTTTATGATTGAAACATTATATGTATTGAATTTACACATGATAATTTATAAATATTTTAAGCTAATTTTTGAAGAAAAATATTTAAAGCTATATTTACGCAAGAACGAATCTATCAAAAAAAAATTTTGTTTTATTATGAATATTTTCATGATACGGCAAAAAATTATATTGAATAATAGTATACACGTACACATATACAGTGTTATACCACATATGTGACAGTATATATAAGATGTAGTATAGTACGCATATATGTATGAATATATAATATATTATATATATACATATAAGTATACTCATACACGTTAAAAATATACATATATACAAACTACATGTTTTATATATAGTTTATAGCTATATTATATTATTATATACTTAAATATTAGATAAATATACAAAATATACATATATGATATTTATATATCAAATATTTAAATATATCTCCTGCAATTAAAAGCCGTATCATGATAAATCGTAATATCGGTATCGTTATATGTTACTATTACATGAAAATATTTCACAAGTAAATATCAAATTAGCGCATCAAATGAATTTGGCACAATAACTCATTGTAACTGTGCTGGAGATCCTTCAGTTCAGTCCTCAGTTGTACATTTGCGTGTTCGAGATAAGCCGTTCGGATTGCAAGCTCGTCCTCCTTGGCTCTTCGAGCTTCCCTGGAACGCTTCGCTGCTTCATTATTTTTTCTTCTCTTTTCCCGATATGCAGCTTTATCTTTGTCATCGATGGTACTAGTCGGTGAACCAGGACTCTTGGACACTCGACGCATTTTAGGATTCGACATATTGCCCTTCTTAATGGTTTCGAGCATTTTCGCACGGAACAATGCGTAAGCTTCATTGGAATCACAATCGAGATGAGACGCCATGGACAAAAAGCTCTTTGGATAGGCCTTGAAAGGTCTCTGCGTTTTCAATATCGCTCTGTTCACCGATGATGTCAATTCCGCATTCGTAGACGGCGAACATTCTCTCTTCTCTGTCGGCATTGTCCATGAAAATCTTTTTTCGACGTCATATGGCACAAAGGCTCGCGATTTTGTACTTAATACAGACATTGTTGACGTCGCTACTGAAATTTTTGTGGTTTCGTTCGGAATTTCTGGCAGAGTAGAGCTTGACGATGGGTTCTGATGTGTTGCTATTAATACATTCGTAATATTAGGCATATTTAATGTCGCATTACGTTTCAATTGACCATCTTCGTAGTAGCCCGTAGATTCAGTCCTCATTCTCTTCGGAGAGCTTGACTCGGAATATGGCGACAACATGGCACTACTACCTGCGATAGACCATTTGTCCATCGGTTCATTACTTTCTGGGAGATTTAATTGTTCATATTTGTTGTTTATACTTGCAGACAAAGTTTGTAATTTCGTAGTTAAATTTATTTTTTCCTTTGTTTCGTCAAATACGTCTGTCACATCCTTCTTGCGTGATAGATCTAGAACCGTATTTAAGCCTAGGTCAGTCTTTTGCGCAGGGTATTGAGAAAATCCTCCTTCTTTGCAATCCCACATGTTCGCCATCGTCACTTGTAATTAGCTGCAATAAGATTACAAATTATTATTAATTATTAATTCATATTACTTATATTAATTTATATATTTGTATATGCGTCGAGTGAGAAAATAGTAAAACATTAAAAAGTATACATTAAAAAATATTTAGAATTTTAGAAATGATCTATTATATTCACAGAAAGTTTAGTCCTTTTCAATAAAATCCTAATCAATTCCGTAGTAATTCAAATTCCAGATACCATGCAAACGTAACTACTGTGCTAACGTAACTTTTCAATTGCACGAACGTTTTATAAAATTTTGATTGGAAATTTTGACTTAAATAAAAGAATAATATATATTTCATTCAATTGATGTATTCTTCATATTATTTTCCCAGTATAATGAAATACAAATTGCGTAACAATAAATGTAAAACAGTTCAAATTAATTCTAATATAACAGTATTAATTCTATTCAAACTTAAAGTTTGAAAATTTATATTTTGGACTATTCAAATAGTTCGAGTTCTTTCGCATTTGTATCTAAAATACGATAAGAATTATTAAAATGACTGATTAACTCTATTATCAAGATAAATCTATGATTATAAATGCACACAATGCATGATTATGAACTCACAATCATTTACTAATTTAATTTAATTTTGTTTGTACGATAAACTTATACTGGTAAATCTGCTACTTGGAAATCTCTTGTCCATACTATGGACTTCATATTACATATATTGATGCAATATAACGCTCGATATTTGTCTTTTTTTCTGACGCCTTCCTGTCAAGTCGACCAATAATCGAGGCCGTTTAAGAAGAAGGCGGAGACTTTTATAGGAAAATTTTTATGGAAGGCAATTCTTATCTCACAAGATGCGTGTAAATTGCTCTGACTTTCTTAATATGTACGATTGCGTCATAGGCATTAGCAAATAATTAAATAATCTTCAATAATATTTCATGTTTCTTAGATTTATTTATAAAATAAAATTTAATGTGAAAGACTATAATATCTCGATATGTATCACTTAAAAATATACGCATAATGCCGAGCGATGATAAATAGTTTGTTGGAGATCTCACATATAATCGTAAAACATAATTAAGTCTATTACACAAGCTTATTCTGTGTCAAATAAATTTATATAAAATAATTTTTTTTTTCATATATATTAGAAACAGAAAGGTTTGACTTAAACTTAGAACAATTAGAGAATTACTAACGGCGATTTAATACGTGAAAAACATTTCGACAAAAAACATTACATTTTCTTAAATATAAAAATGATAAAAACAATACAAACTATTAAAATTATAAAAAATAATATAAATTGAGAAAGTTATATGTAAAATATCAAAACCGTTATTCTTTCAACAGATCATATTTTTCAAGTTTTCAAAAAAGTGTAAAAATAATATCATTCGATGGAATTCTATTGCGACTTGTAAATACGCTTACCTAATAATACAAATTTAATCCAAGGTTATCACTGGTAGCACAACACTGTGACGATGACAATACGTCCTTATTATTATATTCGATTACCACGGTCGTGATACTTTAATGCGTAATTGTTTCGAGAAGTTGAGACCAACTGGATTTTGGACTCGACACAAGATGTTCGCCGGACAAATTTCCATTTCCATCTAGTTTCGGTCGGGGTTGGAGAAGCCTTATATAGCTCTCACCCTTGAGGCCCCAAATGTACTTCTTAGGAAAAGTAGTGGGGAAACTATACAACCTGTTGGTCAAAAACGCCGAAACGGCACGTGCTTATTCAAATAACGATCATAGTAAATTTCCAAAAGGTGTGACATAATTAATTGACGTGATGACATCGTTCTTATTACAATTTCTTTTCTTATTACAATAACGTTTCTTATTACAATTTATAATTTATATTTTATTTCCTTCTATTTATAATTTACATAATATTTTCTTATATTTATAACATATGTCTTTATTTTACAACACCTAAAGATTTATATATACACGACTGCAAATTTTGAAGTTAATTAGAAAAGCATATTCAGCCAAATTTAAGGATTCCGAAAAAGACAAAATTTTCCTTTTTCAATTGCTCTTAATTGCTGTCAATATGATTTATGACTAAAAGGATTGATGTATGGCAACTCTTTTGCATATAAACTACAAAGTCGGCCAAACTACAAAGTCGGTTAAATGAACAAAATTCTTGAATATTTCCTTTCTCCAAGAGAGCACTAATAATAAAAACAAGAATTCAATATTTTTCACATGAATAATTGTTTCGTTTCATAATATCAAGCCCATTTTTCATATGATTTAATTTTCATGGATTCTTTTACATTTTAAATCATAAATCATTAGATCAGAAATTGATATACATTTTAAATATCTAAATGATAATTTAACATCAGAATATTTCAAATAGTAAGAGAAAGATAAATTAGATTGCATTAAAAAATAAATTAAATAAAAATTAAAAAATTCTCGCATGTTTAAACATACCGATTAGTATTTAATATACCGAAATCAATAAGAATAACTATTTTTCTTAATGTTTCTTAACGACGGTTCTTAATTTTAATAAGCAGTAAATTGAACTGAATAAAAAAAAGTGTTAAATTGAGCATTTGTTAAACAGCGCATTCATGCACTATCTCTCGTTGCAAAAAACAATAGTACTTTCATATTATAAAATCTTTTTTAATACATCCACCGTTGATCTTTCATCCGCGACTTTCATTAACATGAAAAAAAAAGATTGATAGACATATAATAAAATAAAAAATGAAAATTGTCAGGGAGAAGGGACACAATTTTATTTCCAATACGACGACGGCGGTGCCTCATTATGTCGGTGTCTTGCGATCACGCCAAATTTAGTTGTCCATTCGGGGCTTCAGTTGAAGCTTGTCATTCTTATAAAAGCACCCCCGCGCTCAATTCACTGCACCGCCTCCTTTCTTGTGTATACAAATTTTTGCTCTTTTGGCTGCATAACCCACATTTCTATGGTGCCCGTGAAAACGGCCGCAACCCGTTATTTGCGATTTTTCCCGTGATCGCCGCGGTCCTGGCGACGGATGAATGCGTTCACCATTTGCATCTGTCGCACGCTCACAGGCATACTGCGATGTAACGGTATCGGATGGACGTCGCATATCCACCCCGTCGCCTACCTCGAAACCTCTGGATTTGCGGGCCGTGAATAGCCAGATGCACCGTTGACGCCGTTGATAGTTTTCTCAGGATATTTACAAGTGGCGGGACCGTAAAGGTAAAGCAACGGACGTCTGGAACGAACATCATACCTTCTTGAATCTCTTAATGCCAACGACGCTGTTGCTAGCGAGCACATTGCGTTTACAAAAATATTTACGCAATTCATGATGCATTGGATTAGATGCGTGAAGACATTGTTTACTTTTTTATCTTCAAGGAAAGCCGATAATTTTCAAATATATTATGAAGTATGTTGCATCATATATTGTACGTTGTATTTACGTCACATTGTTGCCAAATACAAATACCATAAGATCACTGCGTGTCACTATCACGTAATGTTTACGTGATCCATTCGTTATTACTCATCTGCAGACTGATCGACGCATTTGTGACTCATTATTGACTTTTTAAGTCTAATAACTCTAACTAATAAAAGTAATAAAAATAAATAGAAATTTCAATCTAATATTCATATTTTTTAATTTATATTTTATTTATATTTTTAATCGAAAATTTAATATAGAAATATTAATAAAAATTATTTCACTTGACTTGAAATATTTCGTTTATATTAAAATGTTTATAACTGAACAAGAAATTCATTAAAAATATTGTCTCGCTTGATTGCTTATTGTTCTCGCAGAATATTACAAAATTGTAATGTATTTTTTCACATAAATATGTTTTAAAAGAATATGATAAATCGAAAGTAAATTACTTATTCTTCTCTACGAGTCACAGAGTGAGAAGAATAATAAGTAATTTATTTTCGATTTATCTTTCTTACAAAAATAATTTTCATATTATTACCTATTTGAGACTCACTTTAACTGTGGCGCTATACATTTATTTCCCGAAAACTCTTTCGCTTTATGATTTCGTTTCTATCGACATACCTTTTCACTTCGAAGATGCATTTTACTTCTTGACTGAAAATCGTTTTTGTTCGCTCGATGAAGATGGATCTCCGCAACATTGAGTATATCCGAAAAGTTATACTCTATTTAAGATGTACTTTGCAATATATTAGCAAATATTGAGAATAATATTTATGTTAAGAGACCTAACTCTTCTAAGTTTTAAAGACACATAAATATTATTATGAAATAATAGTGAAGTCAATTTAACAATTAACAACTGATTTTACAAACAATTTTTATATTATCATCTGTATTTTTATATACATAGTTGCAAAATTAAACTCACAAATATTGACAAAAATATCAATTTATGAATAAAATTTCACTTAAAGTTATACTTATAAAACGGGGCACAGCTGGACACATATATGACATAAAAAGAAATGCTTATAATGTAGGAAAAGAAACTGATAGATGAAACTGCAACAGCAGAATTTTTGGAAAGCAAAGATTGCCCGGTGTCTGGTTACTAAGCCGGCGGCAAAGAGTTGAGGCACAATCGTGCGACAGCAAGGGAAATGTTTACTCACCATTTGTTTGAGAAGCTTTTGAAAGCATCGTTAGTTATTTGAAGATTCATGCATTGTAAATTTTCTTTTAAACTTGTTGCCGATTTTCTTGGATGCTTGGATTCTTGGATGGACAAACGATGATTACCTCGCAGATTCTTTGTCCTAGCGTGTCCTTTTATTTTATTAGCTGTTAAAAATATTGCTAAGAAGTTAACTATTGTTAAGAATTATATCACATCTTGTATTTTAATTTTTTAAATGTGCTCAAAAAGTGTTAGGTATAATATTTAAGTCGTTAAAGGGCAGTTACTATTCTTAAATAATGTATCTTTCCGACCTTTATTAAAAGCTATTAAGAATGTCATGAAAAACATTTTAATTATTAATGTTTAATACTAATGTTCAGATACTTATTACCTTTTTATTATATTTATTCTATTTTATTTTTTCTATTTCTATTCATTTTCCTACTTTCATTATCATTATCTGCTGTTTAAATTGGCTAAATGGCGTTTATAACGTTCAGCTCTCAATTGTTAAAAAGAAAAAAAGATTAAAAATTGTCAAAATAAAATACGGACTAAAATTATACTGTGGAAAAACTTATGAAAAATGAATTCGTATATTTACATATTTGCAATGTCAGCAAATTTAATTTACTAAATTTTGTTACTTGCCAATTCAATACGCAAGAAAGGAATATACATTAAAGGAATATACGTTATAAATTCAGTGTCAAACTTAACATTAGTTTCTTTGTATCATTAGTATATTTTGTAAAATATATAAAGAATGTTTCTAACAATTCTGGCAGTAAGACTTTATATTAATAACGCTGAATAAAAATCATTTTTAAATTTATATAAACTGCAATAAAACATGAAGAGTTTGAGAAACGTTTTTTATGAATCTGTAATTTTAAAAAGCTTTGTTAGTTCAATTAATTCCGAAATAAGTATCTACATTAGCACGTCAGCAATATCTTTTATTAAGTAGAAGGAATATATATTGCGGAAATTTAATAAAACCTTTTAGTGTACTATATTGTGTAGGTTGGTGTAAGAGTAGGTGTAGGCTGTATTGTCCCCTGGGACAGTCACGTTTCCGAAGGATTCTATTTCAATCCTCTATTCTAGTCCTATAGGTTCTCATTTACGTATAGTATGTGTAATTAAAAATATGCAAATAAAAAAAATACGAATAAAGAAAAATCTCTTTCAGAAATTTTCTTTTAAATGATTTCAATATTTAATATTTTAAAAAATCTGCGTTTGCGATACAAGAACTATTTTATCTTTAAACATAATGTAAATTCGATCGGATGATCAAAATGCAACTTTCATGCACGATATTTCTTCATAAAGATTTAGATAACAATCTTCTGAAGGTTTCAGGTTGAGGGCAGATCTTTTCCAAATATCAGGATATTGGTCAGCATGTCATATGGCCGCTGGTCGGTGACCGCGTGGGCGAAGGTTGCAGATGCGCGACGGCCAACCCCTTCGTAATAATGTTGGAAAAGCGGATGCTGTGTCACAACCCTTCTGCCATTGTGTCCCGATAGCGGAGGCCATTGTCCATCCCCCGTTACAATAACCGGCCAGGTAACGGTAAACGCACGGTGGGATTCAACACACGAAAAGTGTGTCAAAAGGCCGCAATTTTCAGAACTAATCTCTAAACCGTGACGTCCCGAAAATTGCTTTCCATCACCATCACGCGGGCTCTATTGATCGATTGGGCGAAATTGAAATGTCTTGATCACCACATCACATTTTCAATAATATCTAACACGCATTAAAATTCGTATTTAGAAAATTCTTATAAATACTTTAGTCGTTCCCTAATACGACGCTAAACATTTCCATAATATTGCAAACGATAAATTTTCTGAATCGTAAAATTTCCAAAAAGTAGATTAATAGATAATATCATATATCTTCACGTTATATCTTATCTGTCTTATCAGGAATATCCGCCGTCATTTCCGTGCTGTCGCATTCGATGATTTCGCATTGACGCATTTTCAAAATAAGGAATGTGGTTTTTAGAAATTATTATTTTTGTTATTAATAACATTATTCACAATTAACAAAAGTATAGACAATAATGGTACAGTTGATTCTTTTTACATCAAAACCCAGTCAGACACAGTGCTGATGACAATAATTATAAATTAACTGTTCTTAGCTACATGCGGCAAATCGTATTTTCCACGCACGCATTTTATCTTAACGCCAGGTGTATCTCGTAGTCGTCCATTCCTGCAGAGTACTATATTATGTTCTTGTAGATTGTGGCCAATTCCTGAAATAATTTAAGCCGTTTAAACTTTCTAATACGGACGCGACGCTCCAAGTTCCCAAGCCTGCTAATATCAAATGCAATATTGCTGCACAAATTATACCGAATCTTACCGGGAACATACGCCGTCATTTCCTTGCCGCTCGATAATTTCACGACAACGCATTTTCGATTTGCGGAGTTGGGTTTCTTTGGCTTTTTAATGACAGTTTTTAAGACTACGCCTTTCATAAATGGTTGACCGTCGAAGGGATTCTTCGAAGGTTTGCGCTTTTTGTATGATCCACCTCTCTTATGCATTTGCCATAATGTACTTCCAAATCTCATCTGTCCCAATCCTGGATTAGTACAAATAATCACGCAATTATTCCCCATAATCAGGTAGGAAATGATTAGAACAAAAAATAAAATTATCGACCGTATTGCTACTATCGAAATATCTTTTTATGTCTATTATTCTAACTTTAAATATAATTAACCGATTTTAATTATCATCTCGCAAAACATTTGAAATCAAAAACATCACCGATTATTATATTGTTAGAATTGTTAGATTAATATATTGTTAGAAAATATTTAGATCAGTCAGCATCAGTCAACAGCAGATGTTAGTTTCGGTCGGATTTTCGTGTCAATTTTCAGATTAAGAGCTACAAACATAGGATAGTAGGCGTTGACCGAAAACTGCCTTTGATGCCGACCACTGATCTAGACGATAAGCGCGACTCTTCTCTCCATACGAGATAAATAATAATTAAATAGACTCGAGAGATATTTGAAATAGAAAGTTGTAAGAAATTGCGAAATATTTTAATATTTTCTTAGGGATTATGTAAATGAAATTTCAAAAGGATTTCAAAAGGAATTTCAAAAGGACACCATGTAATTAGCAGTGAAAGGATGGTAGAAAATCGAAATTCTTTTGCGAACAAACCCCACAGAGTAACCATGAAATAAGAATAAACCCTAGAATGAAGTTTCGGTTACACAGAAATGTGGAAAATAATATGTAATTTCCATAAGAAAGAATTTTTCTTTAAAAGGAGCATACTGTTAAGTAATGTGATTAATGATGATTTTCATCCTTGACATCTCTTGTCAGATACACTCTACAGAACTCTTTGCTCAATAACACAATGCACACCAAGAAATGTCCGTAAAAATAGAAATAATGTCTCATTTGTATCATTATATAATTTTAATAATGCTATTGTCAATTGAAATAATTATTCTCTCGTGGTACATAACATTCTAATATTAATAAATTTTTGCAAATTAATTCACGTGATCTTGAAAATTTATTTAATTTTAAAAAATGTGCATCAGATCCACTTTAAAAACTTTAATCTTTATATAAAATATAATGAATCTTTAATTTTTAATTATAAACATATTATTTCATAATTATTGACCATGTTTTTTTTTATCGTTTCTAATTCAATAAATTTAGAGATTGCTTCTTGTGCCCAACATCATTGGTACTTATGTTTGACAAAATAAATATCCTGGAAGAAAAAGGTTCTAATATTTACAAAACTCTCATAATCGAGACGTAATAATAGAGAAATGATCTAAAACGAGTATCATATGACAATAGAGCCGATAAAAGAAATGCTCGTTACAGAGTAATCAGGTTACAAAAAAATGAAAGGTTTCGGCGGTGACGTGATAATGTTAGAATTGCTTCACGAAACCATGACATCTTGTGATCGACCAAGGCCTGCCGAAGAAAAGTACCATCGTTGATCATTTCGACTGACCACCGTCCGTCAATACGACAGATGTCCAGCAGGATAGTGACTAATCCGTCCTAACTCCTCCTACGTTAGGAAAGGCTATTATGTAGAAAGGCAACCCCTTTTCCCATAGATGAATGCGCAAGATTACATTGCGAAAATTTCCGACGTCGGTGTTGCACTTTGTTGCATCGTTATAATGTCGCAAATCCTTCTTCTTTTGCCTCGAAAAATCTATTTCTTACGATTACGAATACAAAAATACGGGTTTGAAAATTCTTTTCTTCATCCCTAGTCATAAGAATTATATCATAATATTCGGGGCTAAATTAATATTTATGAGAAATTAATATTTGTTACTTAAAATTAATTTAAATTGCGTTTGACTCAAAATTTAAACATAAATAGCGACGTGCGATTTGAATTCTTCATTAAAAATTAATCTACTTTACACTAGCTTGTAAAATTTCTTTTTTTTTTATTTATTTGTAATTTCCTTTTTGCAATACGATAGCATGACATAATTCAATAGCTTGAATGAAAAAATTGAAACGGACAGATAAAAATATTAAAAATAGATTCTTGTGATATAGAACCTAACAATAAGAACAAATAAGAAAGTTTTGTGCACGAGATTATTAAATGAACGAAACGCAGGATCTTTAATTCTGATAAGGCATCGTTTGCGAACGCTCTCACGAATGCATGAATGGATCACGGTCCCTTTGTAGGGTTGCGAGAAAAGCGGAAAGGGAAAAACAGGCGAGCAGCGCTTGGATCCCACAGTGACAACTGGTCAACCGCAAATGGACACGTCACACCCCTCAATTCCGAACGATTTTCGCCAGTGGTCACAAGGGCATCGTCTTTACGCGGTTCGAGCCCTTTCTTACGAAGTGGACGAGTAGAATCCCTTTTGGTATTTTGGAGATCTCTGTCCGTGGGGATCAAAGAGGTGAGGGTGCGCGTATTTTCGCAGCAGCGGCAAGAATGCCGGCCGTGATGGGAAATCTAGCCGACTTCCTACGATATTTGACCATTTCTTTCGCAGTATCCGGATCCAAGCAGAAAAGATACGAATCTATAGGCGATTATAGATGGTTCGGAGAGGACCACGCCAGTCATCACGCTCATAAGAAATATGATACTTATAACGTTTCATACAATTTCACATAAATAAGTCATCAAACTACTAATCCTGATTTTTATTTTCACATCCTTTGTCTGGACTGACAGATTCAGGCGCGTTTAAATTCCAGGTTTTTCATATAGCTCAAAGATACATGAATTTAATTTAACAAATAAGATTGTTAAATAATCTATTAGGTTAAATATTTAAGATATTACACACTATTAACAGTCATAATTAGAAAAAATTTTAATAGACGGATATCTTAGAATTAACATAAGTTAGATAAGGGCTAACGCTGGATGTACATGCTATAAACAATATTATATTAAATTAAAAACATATATACACAAACGTTTCGACCTGTAATGAGGTCATCTTCAGTATGACTGAGAAAGTTGTTGCATAGTTGTTATATAAAAAATAATAATATATAATAGTTACCCCGTTCTTTATAGCATGTACATCCAGAGTATTTAACTTATGTTAATTCGTTTATCAAAACTCAAAAAATTCTATATTTGAATATCTTAGACTTATTCTGTCAATAATTTTAAATAATAAAAAATAATAGTAATATTAGAATTTTTATGGAAAAAAAAGATTGCGAAGTATTATTTAAAACATAATAGGCATAAAATAAAATAACATTTCATTTAGCAACAATTTGTTTAATCGAAAGACATAGTTTCTCTCTCAGTATTTCTTTCTATCATTCTATCTTACAATTAAGGCTGTTATTTCTCTATTAAATAATTTCTAGCAATACTAGAAAATCAAGTAATAGTAAATTGAATGTTATAATAAAAATATATGAATATCCAAGTTATACTAAAAATGCTTTCCACTTAGAAGAATTGAATTCCATTAAAAACTATGATGATGCAAAAGAGATTTAAAAATGTTCTTACCTTGTAGTGTTTTGCTCACACACATCCTCGTGGCATTCAGTACGTTTCCTGTTAAGCAAGTAGATTTCAATTTCTTGTTAAATAAACATAAATGTTAAGTAAACCAACAATATACAAGTTTACCTTGGCTGCAGCTGCTCCCACAAAACCTCGATAGGTTACTCCCTGAAAAAAATAAATAAAATGATCAGATATTATGTATCTAAAATTCAAAACTGAAATCCGACTATACATAAACAAAACTCAAACTTTTAAAAAATATCAATTGCGATAGTAACTCTCCTTTATTCAAAGATTAAATTTGGTCCGGTTACACCAACGTTATTTTAACTTTAAGCGAGACTTAAACATGTGTCTACCTTCATCTTTCTTTCTAAATAAATAAAGACACATCTCACGTAAAGCGAAACGCTGGTGCAATCGAATCTTAGAGGTTAAGAAATATATATATAAAATTTAATTATTATACTGAATTACGCAGCGGTCATACCTTGGATGGAGCTGGCTATGCAAGTTTTTGCTAAATTCATTACACTTCTGGCTAGGTAATTCATGATTAATGTAATTAATACGCTTTTTCTACGGCAACTTAGTCTAACTTAACCTTACTGTGTGTTGTTTAACACATGACGGTTCGCTATCACCCTCTAGTGACGAAGAAGTAACTACCACGTGAAAACGTACATAAAGTAGGAATTTTATTTACCGACTTTAGAAAAGCTAATTTAATTTTAGATATAATTTTTCATTCGCATTTTTCATTTCTAATATTTGATTTCATCTTATTTTATTGTATAAAAATACATTCTTTATCTAAATATTCATTTTTTATATTATACATATACATATGTTGGAACACAAAAATATTACATGTATAACGCATATCCACATGTTACCTCAAAATATCTTCAAAGTTTTCATGTTTTTAATTAAAATAATCAGAAAGAAGTTTTTAGGCTGACTTATCTGTCTATAGATATAATCTTATTATTTTTAGAATAGTTTTTTTAGGACTATTTTTAGATTTTTAGAAGAAAATTGCGAAAGAAGAGCTAGGGTTGTTTGATAAATATCAGTTTATAAATAATTTAACATTTATATCATTTTGAAAATAAAATATAAAAATAAAATATAGCAGCTGTCAAAATTTAATCAAAGACAGTTACTCTCACAATCCGAAGTAAGTCAAGAAAGAGAGCCAATCATCGCGAAAAAGAGGCAACAATACACTTCGAGATATTGCGAGAATAAATAACATGCCTTTTTTAAGAAGCGGAGTGGATAGACGGACACGCGCGCAGCGCGCACTTGTGTTGTCTGGTAA
>VBVQ01003938.1:0-16595 GCA_011636635.1 Tetramorium simillimum
CAATATTCTATATATTCTGTTTTCCTTAGGTTTAAAGTGTCATTCCTGAAATGCAGCAAGTAATTCATTTACTGCAGGATAATAGTAAAGAGCCATAGTTTTAGCATCCTAAAAAAAAAAGAAACGACATTAAAAGCAAATATATGCATTAAAAAAAGCTTAATTAAAATTTTTTTTTTAAAAGCTAAATAGTAATATGTGTAATTTTTTAAATAAATCAATTTCCTTTTTTACCTTTAAATTATTTTTTAAATTAAAAAATCAATTTAAAATTTCCTTTAATATATTAGTTTACAATAAATTACAAGTTGTTTAAATTTGAAATAAAAAGTTTATGATAGATATTTTAACACCTACCTCTTTTGTACTGATATTTAGGCCTGCTTTATTTAATGTGCATCTATAGGATAATATGGCATAATGATTGCTAATATTCAATAAGGTATCTAAATCACAATCTCCTAAATCTTCAATCACTTTTTTTGACAAATTTTTCAGAAGATTACCATTCTTTCGATCACTAAAAGGCTGTTAATAAACAACTCTTTGAATGCTGCTTGTTTGTACATGATATCTACGTAAATTTGAATTTAGCATTTATTATTTCTTGTTCATACATACCTCATCATACCATAATGCTTTATGAATATCATGTGCATAAATACATATAGTACGAATTTTTTCTTGGTATATGTCTGTTGGCATAATTTGGCGTAAATGTGAACTCATTTTGCGATATCTGTAATCCAAGTATCAATAATATAAAACGAAATTAACTTCAAAGAAATATTAAATAAAATTAATACCTTAGCAGTAATCTACAAACTCTCGACAAAATAGCGCAACTCTTTGTAATAAATGCTCCATAGATGACTGCTGGTGGCGGCAATGTCCAAGATGATACATAACTACGACTTTCTAATGTACAGATCTTTGAAACAAATAAATAATTAAAAACCAATTAAACATTGCAACATTATTTGTAATTTGATTATTATACATACCTCTTCATAAAATGCTAAAATTTCTGATAACAATATAATATTATAATTGTGTATGCTTAATCCACAAACAATGAGATTTTCTAATGTCGTTGTAAGCACAGGTACAATTTCTACTAAATCTTCTGGTGGACCTTGTTGCATAAAAGGTGATGCATATTGACCTGCACCTTGTTTTTCAAGTCCTTGTCTTACAAACTATAATATATGATTACATTTATGTAATAGTGAAGATATAAGGTAGATAGAGATAAATAAGGTATATAAAGAAAGTGTCAAACTGTTAATGGAAACATATAGTAAAACAAGTTTTGCATACTTCTGTCAAAATCAGTGTTCATATATAATTTCTATATGCTTGTAAATACTGTTTTTTGTATATACAGATTGAGAAAATAATATACAATTCTTACCAAGTTTGTAATTAGTTTCATCAAAGATCTAATTATTTCACATTTCACATTTAAATTTGATTCATAAAATATATTCTGTACATTTATCAGAATGATTTCTCGTAATTCTGAAAATATAAACCACAATATTTTAATTTCATATTTCAACATTTTTTTAACAGATATTTTCTAAAATAACTTACCAGTTACTGATACAGAAGTCATCCATTGTAATAAATTAAGTAATTTTACCAGATGCTCTCCTGAATTATAATATAAATATTTATCAAAAAATAATGTAACTGTAAGTATTCCTTCTTGCATGTATCGAGAAAACTCGATTGTCATAGTTAAAAATTTATCCATTTCCTCTTCAGAAAACTTTCCATTTTCCAATATAAATGCTAAAACATTAACATAGTGATTTAGTAATATATATATATTTTAATTTTCTGTACAGTAGCAATAAAATGGAATATAGGCATATACCTCTTGTAAGCGTATTATAAAGGTTGTATGAAAATCTACTTTGGTATTGGAAGTCTGCATATGTAAGAAGATGATAACCAGCCATATTTGCCAAAAGTGAAACAGCATTACAAGGCAATTCAATATTCTGATGATACTTTCCTAACTCTTCTATGCTGAAACACATATATTATGATACATATATTAACATTATATATATTAATATAAATAATAGTTATATATGTTACTTCAAGCATATTACTCACCTGCTTATATCAAAAATCGACTTTGCATATTTATCTTTAAAAATACTTGATCCGATGTGAAAATAACCAACAGATGGTAGAAGCGCCTTTTTCCTTTTTCGAGCTTTCGTATTCTACATATGTATAAGATTTTTAGAATTTTAAACTTATACTATTATATGTATATTATGAAGACTTGTATATTTCATACTTGCATCACATTCCAATTAAAATGAGCTTGAGTATTTTGACGTAATTGTTGAACTTCCACACGATCTCTAGCATCTTCTAAAGCTAATCGTATGAATTCAGGTATAGGTTTCCACACACTTTCTATATTTACTGATTGTATTTTTTCAGGCACCAATTCTGGTTTATACGACTTAAATAAACTACAAATACACATTTAATAATTATTCCCACGAATGGTTATTTTTACCAATAAAGAAATACAATTATACTTACGAAAGTAATGCAATAATATGTTTCGGAGGTTTAGAGTAATTTTTCTGAAGTGCCAATAATCTCAAGACATCTCTGCGAGAAACATCTTCTGGTCTTGTCAATACGTAGATAAGACGTGCTATATAACGTTCCTGAAATTCACCTTTATATATGATATAAATTATTCTATTAAACTGATTTAAAGTTTAATTTAGACAATTTATATTTTAATCATTATACTTTAATAAGTAGTAAAAATATATATTAAAATATATCAAAGCAAACTTTTCTATAATATTATTTCCAAAATAATATTAAAATTTCCTAACATACTAAGAAAATCACAAACCACATTTTAACATTCTGTTCTTAAATACTTATTAGATATAAAATAATTATGTAAAAAGAGGTATACATTACCAGTTTCTGTTTCTTGAGCATAGTATAGAAGAAGATGTCGTAATACATGTTGATTATTTTTCTATCTATCAATTCAAAATCCCATATACCTAAACATTAATAAAAATATACTGTTGTACATGCACATAGATATACATATTTATAGTTTTTATAGTTAATAATAAATAATATAAACAAAATATTTTTATAATAAATGTAAGATCTTGAAGCAAGAATACTCTAACATTCAAATCACATAATTAAATTACCTATGGTCCATTGTATAACAATTGTGCAAACGGTAAATGGAAGGTTATTCAACGAAGATAAGCACCAGGTGATCATACTTTTCACTATTGTCTCAGACAATTTGTATCTTGGAATCAGACATTTGATCAGTGATACCCGTTTGACAGAACCTAATATATAAATTTAGAGCTTAATTAAATCATGAATGTGTACGTATAATATAGTCTTTCATGAAACACTATAATGTTAACACACGTTATTAGCAAGACACCAACCTAAATCTACATGTATAATAACATCTACAAGTTGACTGAGAATATCGTCATCTAATCCTTTTGTGCCAGCTTCTTGTTGTAATACGGTATACAATGTGTTAAACTCTGCGAACGTTGTACCTTTCGCTAAAAGAAGAAAAAGACACAACTCTGAATCTCTAATGATTAATCATTAATTTACTTATGTAATAATTATCATTATGTAATAATAATTATTAAATATATCTTGAGCTTTGTACAGCATATACATTATGTAAAATAAAAAAATATATATATTCAAAATATATTGTGTATAAAACATATATATGTATGTGTTAAAAATTTATATCAAAACATGTTGAAAATATTTCCATTTGAAGGTAGCGAAGAAGATACATGAAATACAAATAAATTTAGATTCACTGATGTTTGCAACTTACATTTCAGAGACTTTATAAATTTTAAGCACGTTTCTCTCGTCTCACTTTCAACCATCCTGCTGAATTCGCTAATAAAAATCACCAAATTGTCTGAAGTGTCAACGGATAACAACGAACCTGAAAAATCATAACAGAAAACCGCGAGCTATGACTCTACTGCACATTCAAATCAAACCGTGTGTGCATAAACACATCATTTTACAGCTCCAAACATTATGCATCATTTACAATAGTAAAGCCTGTATCAGACAGCATTGGAGATTGAGATTAGATTGGAATTTGACAATTAGAATATTTACAAGATTACTTTATATTAGCTTTGTTCTAATTGACTTCCAATTCAATCTCAATCTTAATTCGTAGTGTAAAAATAAAGAACTCTTATGTCCATTTGTATCAATGCAGATTAATTTTAATCTTGGTTTAACTTACTTCTCATCTTTTTTCTAATTCTTTGGACTAAAAAAAATAAAAAGTAAGTTAAACTTAGATTAAAGTTAATCTGCATTGACAAAAATGGACATTATTGGTTTATTTCGTTCAGCATTATGTATTATGCAGAAGCCTATGTTCCCGACCTAAGGTTCCGACCCATCGCGTTGGGCTGCGTTCCGAAATTCACTGCAAGTACTGAAAATCTATAATATGCGTGACACTAACTATAGATCTGCAGTACTGGCAGTGAATATCGGAACGCAGCCTTGCTTGATTCGACATCCAGAACCGAATCGAACAACGCAATTGGTCGAAACCTGTTACGTCTTGCGGAAAGTGTGCGCGATGGCCTTATGTTTTTTTTGTCTGCCATCTTTAACCGCGCGCCCTCGTGAAAGTCACGATAGTCGGGTTTCTGATTCGGTTCGGTGGTTTATGCGTGCGCAATTTGTGCGGGTGTCGGTCGGTCGTTATCTAATTACGCGTAGTGCTAATTGTGAGAGATTAACTGTGCGAGACGCGAGATAGCGGTAGCAATATGGTAAATCTTTACGCTATAACCCAAATCAATAAGGGATATAACCATACACGAATGAGTGCGACTATCGTTGACCATCACCGTTTTTTTTTTGCAGATGCAATTTATGTTATTGTTCAGCCGCCAAGGGAAGCTGCGTCTGCAGAAGTGGTACGTCGCGCATCCGGATAAACTGAAAAAGAAGATCACGCGTGAACTAATCACCACGATACTCGCACGAAAACCGAAAATGTCCAGTTTTTTAGAATGGAAGGACGTTAAGGTTGTTTATAAAAGGTACATGATTCATCAAGGACGTACTCATCCAGTGCCCATTTCTATCAAGCTGATTAACTTTAGTCTTGATTTAATTTATTTGTCGGCTATTTCTAATTCTTAGAAGTAGAAGTAGACAGAAAGTCAAACCGAGATTTAAGTATGCCTTGATCTATACTGATTGAATATTGATTGAAATAACTGTAATGTCTATCTATTTCTATCAATGCAGATAACTTTAATCTCGGTTTAACTTCTATCTTTTTAGTCCTAAGAATTAGAAAAAGATGAAAAGTAAGTTAAACTGAGATTAAAATTAATCTACATTGGTAGAAATGGACATAAGAGTGATTTCAACTAAACTCCGATTAGTTTAATCAATGATTGATTATTGAGTACCAGCACTACTTTGCTAACCTGAATAGAAGTATTAAATCTTTGTGGTCTCATGTATAGAAGTAAACAAATCAAAGTCAGATAATTATATAATTAGAAACTTTGTTTTAAGAAATTTTGTTTGCACACAAAATAATTAATATAGATATAAATAATTAACATGAATAGGATTATTTTGTTAACATATGGAAAAAAGATTTTATTAGAAACAAGAAGTTATATAGTATAGACGTTTTATTTCTGCCAAATTAATTGCCGCGTAATCAGAGTTTCATCAAAATTGCTCTAATCTGTGATCCCACATTTTGCAAGGTGATCGTAGAAAGTTTTTCTTTATGACCATAAAAAGAAAGCTTTGAATTTATCTTTACAGATATGCAAGCTTATACTTTTGCTGTGCAATTGAACAAAATGATAATGAATTGCTGACACTGGAGATTATACATAGATATGTTGAATTATTGGATAAGTATTTTGGCAGTGTGAGTATTATATGAAGTCATCTATTTAAAGTGTATTTTTACTAAATTTTGTAATTTTTCTGTGTAATTATATCATAATTATGGAATTTATTATTGATGATAATGTATTATTAGGTATGCGAGTTGGATATAATTTTCAATTTCGAAAAGGCATACTTTATCTTAGACGAATTGCTTGTCGGTGGGGAGATACAAGAAACTAGCAAGAAAAATGTATTGAAAGCCATTGCTGCCCAGGATCTGTTACAGGAGGTTAGTTACGGGGAAGTACCCCTTGAATTGTAACATGTCTTAATTTATTAATAGCACACAAAGGTCGTATTCTTGTTATTTCCTTTTACAGTCAATTTTTTGGCTGTAAAAGAACTACTTCTTTTTAGATCGTTTTATCTAGCTGTTTATACGTGATGCGTTTAAGGAGTCATCTAGCAAAATTATATCCATAGAAAGTACAAATGAAAATGTTATACTTGCTTTTGCATAATATTTAATCAATATTTATCAATACGTTAAAACGATCTATACGCCATTGCTCCTTCTTGCCAGTCATGCGTCGTTTCGATTAAACGATCATGATGTTGCAGAAGTCAAGCGTGTATAAAATCTATTTAAACTAGGTCAGCTCAAATTGCTTTCAATTTTTTTGATTTAATTATTTGCAATATTTTGTTCAATATTTTCTTATAGATATAAAACTTGTGAAATTTATAATATATTAAAGCAATTCTTTTTGACATAATTGGTCTTAACTTGTTTATAAAGCTTAATTGTCTACTTTTCAAAAATTTATTTAACCTAGTAATAATAGATTTATACCAATACATAAACAAATACTTACAAGACACATGCATGAAGGCATTTAAAGATATTAATATATATAATTGTCTCTTTATACGGAGCAATTCGAATTTCCTAGCTTTACTATTGCCTGTCTTCTTGCGTAATCATAATAATGTACATATTGTGTCTATAGACAAATGAGCTTTCTTTTTTTGTTGAATTCTGTGTTGTAATGTTTGATGTTGCACGATGTGATCGAACGATATCTAGCTTTTACATTCACGTTGATTCTGTATATGAGAAGTTATACGATATGTATATTCACAAGCCAGCATTACAATTTACAAGTTATTTCACACATGCTGTCTTAAATAATGTACAAAACACATCAGGACCAAACAACTTTCAATATTCAACAATATTACCTTTTATATCGGTTATTACAAATATTACTGTGGACTGGGAGACATTTTCGAAATTAATAACTCTCTCATATCAAGTCTTCGATTTCTCTTCTTTTATCAAGTGCTTCTTTTATAAATGTAGCATCCAACTTTTCTATATATTTCAACTATCCTTTTTTTTAAGCATGAGCAATATGTCTGCATTGTAATATCATATATCGATGATAGAAAATTGTAAGATAACATGCTTAAATGTTAGACATTGAATGTCGTTATAGACAATCCTGCGTGCGTAAATGCTTATATACGCTTTTCGTTTAATCTTTATAAATGAGCTTGTATAGTTTATTGTTAACATTTTAATTTGAATACGACAGCATTAAGTATCTGTACAACAGCAGTTACATAGAAAATAGTGTTTGGTAATATTATTCGTAATTTATATGACAGAAAATGATATTTTTTGAAGTTTGTACAATTTCTTATACATATACAAGATTTTCTGCCATCTTTATGCTTTTGATAATTGTAATTTTGATTGTCGTAATTTAAAACGAGGAATAGTACAAAGAAAGTATTTTTAATACCTGCTAAAAGATTTTTATCGAATTCAAGATATTTTACACTATATATAATGCAGAAAGTTTGCAATTTATTTTATTTTATTTAAAAGAGAGATAATATTAAATTTTTTCTCAACCTACGTGCTATGAAAATATTTTATATATATATATTTTTTTTTGCGCTCAGGTATTGATGAGTTTAAAGTCTTGTAGAGAGACCATATGTAAAGTGCATTACTGCAAAAGAAAATTGCTAGATGAAAATCAAATGTTTTAAATTGGTAATAGAGTAAATGTATAAAATGAAAATTGAGGCGAAGATAATTCAAATTTTATTTAAAATATGAACATTATTTGAAATTTCTAGACTGTAGTAATGAGTGACAAATACTTTTCATTGTTATTTCATTCATTCTGCCATTTGAATAGTTTAATTAATTAAATTGTTTATTAATAACATATATTGTTTTCAGTATACATGCCATTTAAATGATTTGATAAGAGTAATGTAGAGCATCATTATTCATTCTAGTCTATTATTAGCTTTTTAAAAAAATTATTTTACAGTAAATAGATATGATAAATATAATGCTATAAGGTTATAAAGTTTGTTAATTAAAAAAATATGTAATTTATATGATTCGATTTATAAATTAAATTAAAAGAATTTTTTTTTTATTTATGAATTAGATTGATTTGATTTCCGATTAATTGGGACTGCCATTTATTTGGGGGACAATATTGAAGAACAGAAACAAATCAAGATTATAAGCTAAATTTGTTTCATTTATTTGAAACATCCTGCTACTTTATCAGTGGTAATGTTTGACAGCAATTAATGGTAGTGAAAGCAATCCTATATCTGTATTAGATATCTACGCTGATTTCGTCCACTTGTAGAGTAAATAGAGAACATGTCAACGTACGATTAATTTTTTCAAGATAATTATTAAGAAAAACATGCTTGTTTGACATGTAGACACTTATGTACGTATATACGTGTATGTAATTAAATTACATGTTTTTACTTTGTTTTTTGTGTTTATTTTTTAAAATTTGTACATTATTTTTTGTATATTATATTTGTAAATTAATTTGAATACGTATTTATTAGTATCCAATAAATGGTAGTTTATTTTTTTATCTTTTTTTTTTAAACTTAGTCAAGTTTTAGTTTTTTGCTAAAATTTTGCATTGTTGGGACCGTCGCTTAATTGAGACAAAATGGTCTAGTCCTGTTGCGTCCTGATTAAACGGAATCTATTGTATTACATATATATACTACATTCGAGTTTAAATATTAAAATTTTAAAAATTTGATACATTCTTTTGCCTTGTATTTAAAAACGTATGTAATATTCTTATTAATGATTAATAAGTTACAATGGAAAGCATTATTACACTTTTAAAGTGTACTTTTAAAACTTAAATAATTAGGAAATGTTAATTAAATAAAAGTGCTATATTTATGAATAATACATATTCACAAATGTTACATTAAACATATCTACAAATTTATAAAAGAAATCAGGCATAATATTATATATTTTATATATACATATATAATCGTACAGTGATAGTCATGTTTCATGTTATTTGTAATTTTAGATAGATACACAAAATAATAGAAATTTCTAGGAAACACATAAAATAATGAATATTTCATTGTATTGCATAATTATTTTCAATATCAAAATTGCGTTTAAATTGTTTAATTTATATAATATACATATATTGATTTAAAATAAACCATGTGCATGTGATGTTGACAGAAATATTTTCTAAAGCCGAATAAAAAATATTACTAATAATTAGATTGTGGATTTGCTTAAGCAACTCGCTGAGGTATCGATGGCAATCATTGTGCCCGGCAGAAACGTGGAGGCAGGAAGTATAAAAGAATGTGGATGCGGTAAAGAGAAAGATATTGCTGGGCATAACGATTCTCATCAGAAACCGAGCAGTTAAAATCAGGCGAGCTAATCCGCAAACTGCTGTTAACTGCCATATGAGTATATGTTTATCAGGTCCGTATGAAAGCATGGCACCAATGCAACGATTTATGCACTTGTATCGTTTTTAATAAAGGTAAAGAAACGTGTTGACGTATTATTGCCATATTGATATCTTATAAACTTAGTACTCAGATTTAGATTAATCAGTTATTTCATAGATTTTACGATAGTAGAACAGCACTAGAACTAGGATAAATGAGAAGTGTATTATTACGTATATGTTGCCGTTTATAAATATAGAATGTTGATATGTGTATATGTATGCCTCCAAAATCTAATAAATATTTTTCAACAATTGTATTCATTTTGTAACATTTGTCTCGTATATTCTGTTTTCTAAGTAATGTATCACTTAGTTTTACCTTTTACGGAAATGAATTTCAAGATTTTTATGCAGTTTTACTGATTTTATCAATTATCTTACACAGGATAAGACTTTTGAAATGTGGCACGTTAATTAATTAAAATATTTTTCAAAATATTTAATTCCTGGGAAAAATGTTACAAGTAGAAATTATAAAATTTAATAATATAATTAATGTTATTGTATTTGAATGAATTTGATTATAATAATTACCGGTTTATTGTATCTATCGAGAAAAATATCATATATGTAATTTTCTTTAAACAAAGTAGAACGGATTATTATTATTATTACATTTACGATAGTTTTGAAATTAAAAAAAAAATAATATTAATGTGATTTACAAGAATATTATGGGACTTTTGTACGTAGAGAATTGTATTTTAAATGTTGACAATATATTATACAATAAATATGTATGTTAAACCCATGGTAGGTAGGGACTAAGTAGAAGTTTAGCGAAGACTAGTTAGTTTTTCTTTGTTTGTTGTGGAAGGACGAAGCTGTGGAAGGTGCTCTGCGGGATGTAGGGCTTTTATAGGTACCCTATTGTTTGCATGAGCTTCATGGACAAAGTATCGACCCACATGATCGACCGAAAAACAAGAAAAGGCTTACCCGCTGCATGATGCCATTACGATTCTACTATATAAATACATAAATTTTCAAGTCAACTTTACTAGTCATATACAAGACGGTTGAGGCATCGTGTATTTTCTTCTGTGACGAAAACTCTGAAACTGAAAACTGTGATAGAAAATAAGTAGATAAAATTATTAAAATTATATTTAAAAATCAATTATTTTTTTCTAGATTTTTAATAAAATATGTGGCAATATTTAAAACTTTATCAAGACGTTTAAACTGTTTAAGTTTAAAAAAAATAAAAATTTTTCTTTCATATTATATATGAACATATTAAATTTTCTTATGTATAAGAATTTGAAAATTATACACACGAAAAATTGAGTGTTCGCTTTTAGTTTGTTCCTTGTTAAATATTCTTTCTAGTATCGATTCTTAATAATTACAGATAGAAAATTGGGAGAAAGTACACGATGCCTGGAACATTCTCTGTGTATGTTGATATATTTTTATATATCGAGAAAAATTCTCAAATATAGAACAAATTATTATGTTACTAATCAAAGGCTGAACTACGGTTCTTAAATCTTCTAACTTTTAACATACGTATTAATGAATAAGTGATATATATATATATATAGTTACCCTACGTATTTTAATCTTCAACTATGGCAATAAAATTATCTGTATTCGTAAGTTATTTTTATGAAAGCGTTATATATGTACTATCGAAAAGCGTCAGTATTAATGTGATTATTGCATAGAACGTATACTTCTTACGCATCTATGTATCTACTTAAAAGAAAGAAAAATTAACCTACCTTAATTATATAAATAATTGGAAATTTATACATCTCTTTATATTCTTTATATATTATATATGTGCGTACACATATATTATATAAGCATCAATATAAGCGTCAATTTTAAATGTCATACATTAAGTGTACTAGTAATAAATATATTATATGAAATCTTTATATTGTAATTGAAAATTAACGCGCATAAACCTTATTAGCCTACGTTACATCAATCACTTGCGTTAGTTCCAAGTCAAAGTGATATATGTTTCAAGTTTTTGTTGAAAATTAGTTTATTAGTAAATAAGAGATTCGCAAAGGCAACGAAATATGCTAGCTGATTATTTTCTATTATAAGCTATCGTGCGGTATGAGTTGTATAGAGCTGAATCGCCTTCTGATCCTATCTGGAGGATCTTCACAATTCGACACGTTGCATGTAAAAACAAGCAATTTTTATTGGCGCTTAAGATTTCAATCGAGGCAATACATAAATATGCGCTTTGTGTAGCCAAACAAGTAAAAGTTATTCGGTTATATGAAAAGGGTTCAGTTCACCATTTGAAGCTGCATCAAGAAGGGAATTTTATTATGAAGTAGGTACGTGTACGCTTATATATATATTTTTTCATTCTATTTTTCATAATGTGTTTAAGTGTTAAAGTGCAGCATCAAAGTAATTGATCCCTGTTCATATTATTATAAGACATTCCGAATATGGTATTGATAAATTTGTCTTCTTGTGTATGTGTTGCAGGAGGAGACTCCCCAGGGATTTTTCGAAGATCACGGATTGGGATAATATTCTTTAAAAATATGCGTGTTTCCTCGTAAGTCTACATTCCTACACACGACTATGTTTTATCATTCCGCATTTTCATTTACGCAATCTCCATGTCATTATTTGAACTTTAAAAATTAAAAAAAAAAAGAGAGAAAAGATATGAATATTTTGTGCAGACATATTTTTTATTTTATTTAAAGCAAAGCCATGCAATTTGAAAATTTCTTGTGATTTATCAAGTGAAGAAATGACAGAATACTTAAAAATTATAAACGAGGCAGATAACGTAGAACTTCTTTCTTAAAAATTCTCGCAGTTTTTGCGAGAAATACGATTTTTTAGATTACTTAAAAATTTTTTTCTTATGGAAATTTTACTTAATATACGAAATATGTTACGATTGAATGAAGTAAATATAGATAAAACAGCGTTCGCATCAAGTTTGAGATATAAGTTATTTATATACAATCACTTGTTATGCGATGTATTGTTAATTAAATATTATATTTTGTATTATATATCAATGAAATTTTGGATCTTTGATCCTGAATATGGATATACAATAATAACTGTCTGCACATGTTCAATCATTTTGTTAGCAAGAAAATTATAATCCTATAATAATGACATTCTGTAGTTGGAACGTTAAGAAGTATATAGACTGCGTCTGAGAGGAAGATTGATGAATTGGTAGTAAACATGTTTCCTTTGACAAAATTTGATGGCTAAGGCCTTTCATTAGTAAATGTTAAAGCTGGTCAAGTTTGATTAGTAATTATAATTAACTAATAAGATAATATATTAAAATGTCATGCTGGTATATATGTTTGCTAAATAATAAACTGTATATGTTCGTAAATGGGAAATCACCGATCTTATAAGTTGTTAAATTCGAAGTTTATGAAAATCAGTAGTTAGGCTGTTATTTGAAGTTGTATTAAAAAAAAAGGTCAAACATATCAAAGATTACATTTTTACTACCGACTTTAGTTTCTTCAAAAAGATCTAGAAGTATTAGTATTTTTTTTTAAATAAATTTAAGAATATACAATTATCTTTAACTCTTAACTGATATTTGCTCTTAACAAAATTTGTATTTTAAGAGACTATCTTTTTTGCAATTTTCTAATTTATTTTTCATTGTCTATCATTAAATAGGGGATTATAAATAAAAGTAATTCGAATGACAGCATGCACATATTGCAATAGCACAAAGCGTGCTAGAAATCACTTGGATTTATTTGAATTGAAAATTATGAAATTTAATGTATTTTATCCTGAATCCATTACGCACTTTTGTTTCACATATTTCATCCCGCTATTACGTATAAAAATTATATTAATATTTTATATTGTTCCGTTATCGTTACATACAATATATTCTAATCTACAGTTGAATAGCTATAGAAGTCTTAATAAAAATATTTATATATTATATTTAGTTACGCCTTGATGAACTGATGAACCAGACGACTGAAATACATTCTGTTTTTTTTTATTTATATTATTTTCCTGATTCCATAGTTAATATTTTCACGTCACTCCATGGTTAAGAGTTAAAGAATATTTTAATTATTTTAGCATTATCTTACTCTAATAAGCGCATTTAAGCAACAAAAATCGAATAGAAAATAAAATTCATTTCTTCTCGGCTAGTAGGAATTAGAAACGTTTACTGCGACATATATATATTATATATACATGCCTCTGCATCCTTGTTAAAGAGTTACATCGTACCGTGTATTTTTATGAAGCTTAAAGCGTGCATACGTAGCGTAGCGAAATGTAAAAGTTATCGATTTTCATGTCCAATGCAGTTGTTGAAATGAATCGAGATATTTTGTTACATGAATGTACACCGTTGAAACGAATGCAATCGAAGTATACCAACGTGTATTAGAAATCTCGATTTGTACTTTCCATATTAAAGATCAGACAATAAGTTAAGTGTATTCCTATATATTCGTTTGTAACATTTATACGTTACGATATGATATATATAAATATATACATGCGTTGTACACACACATATCTAATAATAATAATGGATGTAATTGAATCTGATTCGTATCCCGAGAGGAGGATATTCGTGTCCAATAAACAGCGTGCTCGTTTCAAGTGTTCAACGTACAGTTACTTCTCTTTAAAGATTTTAGAAGAGTATAAAATATATATTTATGTAATTATATGCTTATATGTAGGTATATAGTCTTTTTGTTCGATTTTTTATGTCCAAATCTTTTTGCTATATATAAATATCGCTTGAAAATTGATAAGACTTCAAAAGCGAAGTGATACTGTTATGCAATATACTATAAAAGAAAGCGTGAGACTTATAAATTGTATCTCCGTTTGTTACAACTTACAACTTGATTCAACGTTATATTTCGCATACCTGCGTAATGTCATTTCATTGCATTTAAAACTATTCCGTTTTTCTTATATTTCATTTACATTTCATTTTAGTCGTTGAAGTATACTTGTACGTATTGTACAGTCAAAGTTCCTTATTTTTATCACAATGCCGCGAATATGGTACGATAAAATACATGAAAATATAGGAGATGCGTTTTAAAAAAATTAAATATGAAGAAAAATATTGAAAAAGATGGTTTTATTTCAAATTAACAATTAAACGTATAATTAATTCTCAATATAATTGCATTTTCTGAGATCCACGTTATTAAAATTGCAACAAATTATTAAAATATTATTAGATGGTTGTTGAGAAATTGATTGAAAAAAGTTAGTAAAAATATTTCGCGAATAGTAAACATCCGAATAAGGAGCTTTGACTTCAAACAAAAGATCTTAGCATATGTTTATTAGATTATCAATTAACAAGGCACGTAACGTGTTTATCCTTGCACTTTGCAACAACACGATCTGTCCGCAGGTGCGATCGTAAGTATCGCGTTTTATACATTACGTTAAATTTTCGAGTTACAGAGAGCAGCGTAGTCACGACGAATCAAAATAGTTGATAAGTTACCCCTTTGTTGCTACCGCTCTGATGTTTGACGAAACGATCGGACTGTAGGATAAGATTCTATCGATGTTAAGAATGAAATATGTATTACGTTAAGACCAAAATGTTGCATTGATAGAAAGACGTGCTTCGTGCTCCGTCCAAAAATAAAGCACATAAAAACAGACGGCTCATCTACGTTATTACTGCACCGAATAATTTCGACGTGATCCTAAGCGAGAAAATTGGAGAAAAGCAATAATCTCCGGCAGCGAAAAGATCGTGTGGAACGATTGCGATTAGGATTTACAAACATTTCCCGCATTTGAATAATATTAGCGCGGAATATTAATATCCGTATTATTTTTAAGTAACGATCGATCCATTAATTGCCTCGTATATGAATATTAAACGGCGGGCGAATTAATTAGACGAGTCGGAGACCGTACTTTTATGCTTAACATTTATTAAAGGATAATGCATAATTGCATCGCCGGCGCTTATTACGGTTCAGTGTCGTATACGTGAAAGAAGGCGTCGCGTTTTCTCGCGAAACTCTCGCTCGACGAGGCGGAAGTTGAAAGGTGAGAGCGGGAGAGCCCACGGCTCTCAAACTCCGCGCTTCAACGCCGAGGCTGTCATCGAATTCAACGGCATATTCCTAACGCACCATTTAGAAGCGTGTGATTATAACAGTAGTTTGTAATAACGGCAGTTGATGCATTTAGCGTGCTTCTCTCGCTCTCGTATTGAAATTTAAACCTGTTTCATTCACGTTCGATCGTACAATAGAGAAAAGGAGAAAGAGCGAGAGAAAGAGAGAGAGCGAGAGAGAGAGAGAGCGAGAGAGAGAGAGGGGGTGTAAGAGAAAGATACGGAGGAAAGAGAGAGAGAGAGAGAGAAAGCGCGGAGAGATATAACATGTAGGCATGTGCAGCAGACGGTTTAATGAATACAACGGACGTGACAGGGATGTGAAAATGCGTGCCACCCCCTCGTGCTTCCGTTATTGAAAAATCCCAAGCGCGAGGCGTCCGCAACTCCCCCGATTCACGCGGGCTCATTGTGGCCGCGCGGCGGCTGTGTACGTGTTCCGCGTATGTATCGGAGGCCGCGGGCATGTGCGGGTGCGCGGAGTCCGGAGTCGTCGCGAATATCCCGCGCGAGCGCGCGACGTACAATGACGACGACGGGCGTCGCGACGATAATAGGCAGCATTCATTATCGAGAGGCGACGATTAAATGGAACGCGCTTGCCGCTTTCTGCATCCGCCGCCTTTTGCCGTCCCCTTATTCACGGTTGCACGCGCGCGCGCGCGCTCACGCTCCGAGAG
>VBVQ01003939.1:0-16670 GCA_011636635.1 Tetramorium simillimum
AAAAATTGTAATTGTAAATTGTAAATTCTAATAATAAATATTTATAATATATAAAAAAATAATTATAATTTTTATATTTTTTATATGATTATAGTTTTACAATTTAAGTATGAAACTTTTAAAAAAAATATAGTATTCAACATTTTAAAAAGTATAAAAATATATTATTTTTTCAGATGAAAATGAGTAATTTTCAATAAGGGACAAATATGAAAAATTGAATATTGTAAGAAAATACGCATTTTTTTTTTAATTTGGTGCATAAATAATGTATTCATGAAAATTCCAATGAAATATGAAAGACAACAAATATAAAAAAAGACATCACATTTTGCAATCTAAACTCTTCAAATCTATTTTTTTTTTAAATAAGTGAATTTTTGAGAAAAATAATTTTTAAATAATAACAGACATTCAGATATTAATTTAGGATGAAATAGAATACTTTCAATAATTTTTACAAAATTTTTACTTCTTGTACAAAAGACATTTAATACAGATATGGGTCACAGGCGTCCGACTTGGAGATGAACTCGGTGCTGTTCATAGGGAAATTAATGCCCCATTGCACAAAGATTCTCCCTGCTACCAACTTTTTTTAGAAAAGGATAAGAAGTGAGGGACTCTTAGAAGTTTCGAGAAACTTCCGTGGATAGAAATCATCCCGGACACGGATGACTTATGATAGTGCTCTAAGGGTTAATTTACATCACAGCAAGGGTGCCTTTATTAATAATTTGAATATAAATATTTTTTAGTATTTTTCAAAAGAAAAGAGAGAGAGAAAAATTTCTATACATTTACATCTTCATATTTTTAAATAAAAAAATTCATATCATGTTTCAATATACGTATTTTTTAAATATATATTTATTAAGCATCATACTTTTGCATTTTATATTCGTAAACTTTAACGTTGCTAAGTCCCGTCATATCTTTGAATCTTTACATTCTGCCAACTTGTTCGCCACAAAGCTTCTTTAGTAGTCAGTTCTTCGTATATCACTTCTTTTTTCTTGTTGGTTTGACTCGTTAAACTTTTGCAACTTTGGATTTTCGAATCTTCTTATCTTTAACTTTTAAAGTTTCCCGTAGCAAATGGTGCTGACACTCGCGTGCTAGCTGAAGTGATGGAACATTTTCTGTGGAATACAACAACTTTGTATGTGCGCAATGAATTCTTTTTATCTATACATATATATAATTTTATGTATAGAAATCACTGTTGAGTTATTTATTTCACTGAATTATCAGAATATAAGCAATCATCTTAATCGATTCATTTAAAACTTATTCACCTTAATCAAGATCTACTCAAAAATACAAGGCTCAAATTTGATAAATTGTTACAGGATAAATCAACATTCAAGTTTACAAATTATTTTTGCTTACTTGTTTTTTCTTTCTTAAAAATAAGACTGTTGTATACGCTATACAACTTTAATTTAAGTCAAACTCAATTTCTCAAGAAGAAAGCGGAGGACACGTACACATGTGTGCGCTTGCACTGTCGTGGTTTGTTCTCTCGGCTGCACTTTCCAACAGTAATATCTCACAACTGCCGGGAATGTTGGCATTACATTTGATTTGCTCCATTTGTTTTCCAACGATTCTCGTATTGATATATGAATAAAATTTGCCATAGGGAAATCAATCAAAAACTAATGCCTTTATATGGCTTCGTAGTTATTTCCGATAAATCATTAAGTTTGTCACTGCTCATTCTTTATCGCGAATCAAAAACTCGTCATAAAGAGATTATAGGTTCCATATTTTTTGAAAAACTTCTCAACGAGATTTCACGTGCTAAGGGCTGAAAAGAGCATAAATGTCATTTATGAGACTTTTATTTTTTATATTTACAGTCCCTTTTACACAGTCCCCTTTAATTAATCCGGAATTCTTGATTTAATATAGCATTTTCAAGTGATTGATCAAGCATGCACTTATTATCGGTTCGTATTTTTTTAATCAACGTTGCGAAATAGTTCAACGAGACTCAGTAACAATTTATAACTTTTTAACCAACACAATAGCCTCTCACTCGATTTTCTGTCGCTTTCCCAATCATATTTCTGTTACGCTCACATTGTATTACGTTGCGCCAACAAAATTTTTCACGAGAGCATAAAATTGCTGGCCATCGATTAACGAGAGCTCGATAAATAATCCGCTCGTGCGTCCTCACTGTCTCATCAGGCTCTCGCATCCACAACACACACACGCACACGCACACGCACACTTGACATAATAATTTAATCTATTTCCTTTCATTTCCGCCACCGACGACCGACCCAGTTATAACCGCAAACCCTATTTAGTTACGTCATGACGCTGACGCCGCGACACATGATTTAGGAACCAACGGCCATTGTCCGTGAGACAGAACCAGGTCGATTGCAGTGATTTCGTTCGGACGTCTGACGTAAAAATATCTGAAAAATTAGTATAACTTAATCTGACTTTATCTTGCGCGATAGGCATGAGTTGAATCGCGCGGATATGACTCCCATATGTCAGCATAAAATTCAGTTAAATTGAGAAATGTACAGAAATTTCATTGTAGTTCGCAGACAGACATAACACGTATTAATACGCATGGATTGCTTCATATTACTGTCTTGCGTGCATAAATTAAATAACTGAAAAAGTTTGAGTCTGTTGGTTCTACTTTCATAATTCTATAGCGTTAAATATTGGAATATTATTTTTCTATCAAAAGCTAGATTTTTAAACAAAATTGAATTTATTCTCGAATATTTCACCCGACAAAATATTTTCGGGATATCCAAGAGATTTGTAATTCACGATAACGTTATCAGGTATTGCATGCCTTATAGGCAAGTAAACGAGATGGTGAGCATTTATCTTCACGGGACTCTTGCGGGTAGTGTATTTTGCGAGAATCACCACAAAGGGATGCGAGAAATGTGCGAGATTTTCGGAAAGTAAGAAGAAAATATGAAAAGTGATGCGAGACTCTTCTCTCTCGTTAGTTATCGCGTGATTGGCAATCATGAAAGACGTTTCTCCCCCGTACAATTTCCACCCCTCATTTTCGATCTTCCTTTATCATCCCAAAAAGCAATTTATTATGGGAATGCTTTGTGTAGATTATCATGTAGCAATTTCTCCGAAGAGCAATAGGAGAATGAGGCAAAGTAACGCTTTATAAATGTATGTTGACATTATTAAATGTATTGAGATTTAAAAAATTATTATATTTAAAATAATGTATAATTCATATTTCTAACCTTTAGTAATATTTATCACATTTTATTTCATTCTTTATTATTAGTTAAGTATTAACCCTTTAACTCCTTGATTTCTTAAGCGTTAGAAAAAAATTCTACCCTTTTAATATGTTAGAAAATAATAAATATGACTTTTTTGTTTGAAACTTTTTTTTTATTTGAGAACTAAAAATGGTTTTCTTGAATATAGCATATCTAGGAAGCTAATATAAAAAATTTATATGTTTTATACTTTTATGACTCTTAAATTCACTTTAAAGTGAATGTAGCAAATTTGCTACTGTGGGAGCTAAAGGATTAAGTATTAACTTGCTACAAGTTTTATCTACCGCATATTGTGTGTGTAAGGTACTTCCGCAATATACACATTAGTACGTTGGATTGCCTATCTGCCTACCGGCAGGGGCATGTCAAACTGCAAGTTCGGCGATTTATTAACTTTTACAACTGTATAATGCTGTACTACAAAATGCTAAAAACCAATTTTCCTTTCTTCACTCTTCGCCAAACTGACAGCATTTTGACTTTATTCTGCGAGCGCAGTAAAGCATCCTGTACAGTTATACACGTAAATACCAATTAATTATCAACCATTATAGATGTCACGCATTGAAAATTCATTGCAAATTTCCCAAATAAAAGTCAAATACATCACCCGACATTTCATATCTTCTCGCTACATTGTATTCATGGCCCCCTGTTATTCTGGCAACGATATTTGTATTGAGCGCATCACTTCGGGGTGGTACTTATCGTGAGAAAAAAAAACGCATTCTCCCGTGGCTTCTATACTCTGGTACAGCGGTATGAACCAGCTAACAGCTGACTCACGATGAGCAAAAGGAGGAAAACCGATCGATCGATCGTGTCTCCTCTTGAGTGCGCGACCTCAGCTTGAGTGGCCCCGGCCTCGAGTGGCCGTGTACAAAAAGCGGCTTGCAACCACCTCCGCTACGTCAATAAATATTTACCCTGTTTTCATCCGCCGTCGGCACCGATGTAATCATAAATGCGAGGATCTCGCGGATCGGCGGAATCGCGAACGCCTCGCGAACGAGAGCGACTCGCGCTCTCATTTGGCGCGACTGAACGATAAATATTTACGGGTGTTCCCACACTTTGCCGTCGCAGGACCCGGCGCCATTGTACTTTGTAATATTTCGCAACGGGGGCGACGTGGCGGTGTGTAGCGATTTAGATTCATCGCGGATGTATAATTTCCATCGATACATATTTATCGCCCGTCCCCCATACACCCGGACGAATCCCGGTGACATAATGGGATTACGGGGGTTACGTCTTGAGAAGATAAAATGATGTCTACACATTTTCTTTATTGCTTACATGATATTTACATCAGCTTCCTCACATTTCTCCTCTATTATGTAGAACATTTATTTGTAGGTCTGCGTACACGACCTCCATTGACGTTTACAAAAACAACTATATTTTTTTAATTATATTACCGCCTCCATCCTTTCGCAAGCTAAACAGCAGTTTTATTCAACTCTAGATTTATTTACATGAAAATTAATCTGTGAATTAATTTCATTTGCAGTATGATACCTTCTTTATTGCGAGCTTTTTGTAATATATAAAAATTGAAATAAATGTTTACATTAATTGTTGAATATTAGTTGAATTTGGAAAAGTATTTAATACAAATTGCAATTTTTTGTTACATCTATTCGGTTTATACAAACTACTAAAAAATTGTTAATTAACAAAAGAGAAAACGGGAAGGAAGAATATTATTCATAATTAGATGAAAGTAAATTTTGAAAACAAACGTGTGATACGCGTTACGTGTCTACATTAGCCACGACCTAATTTCTACTCTCGCACAGCCTTTAATTAAGTTGCCGGCAGCATCATTCCCGAAATATTTCGAGATACTATACTCGAAATATTTCATGGTATATCAACCGGACAGCTCCATTTATTTCGCGAGTTTTGCTATACATCTCTGTCTATATATACATCATTAATGTATGTGTAACATTAATAACATATAACAGGCTTTCGGTCGATTTTTCCTATTGCCATACCCACTTCTCCCATTTTGTAGCATACAGGCTGCTTGTAGAGACGAAAGATGGTTAGGTACGATATTAACTGTAAATCATATGGGACTTAAGAGCATATTGCTCCGCTTTGTTGACTGTTGATAATAATTTTATAAACAATGTTCCTAAACGATTTATTAGCTAATATTGTTTCCGAGCTCGAGCGTCTTTCATTTCTGCAAACTGTAGGGATGAAAATAGGAAAGATCGGCCGCAAGCCTGTTATACATCATTAACTATTACAACACGTATCAATCTGATATATTACAAAATTAGAAGTACATTCTGCAATTTATCGAATAAAACAAACTGTTATTTACTTTGTAAAGCGAGAAAAAATTTGTGTCTTATTGGATTATTCATAATCTATTGGTTCGTTCATAAATAAGTTCCATTTTACTTAAAACTGAATTTTTATATTTAAAAAATGTTATAACAGTAAATATTCATTCGTAAATAATACACTCTTAATTACTAGCAGCAGATAATTAGTTACTGGGTCTGGTTTCTTAGAAGAAGAGATTCAATAATTATGTATAGTCAAATTTATTTATAAATCCACCCAATATATTGATCGATAATTGCGTTCTGTAATAATAAGGTTTTTTTCAGTTTAATTGAAAGTTTATGATATAAATTTGTATTTTACAGAATAAAAATTTAATTTGTAAAAAAATTGCAAATTAAATTGATTTAGAAAAAGATTACATAATATTTTGAAAAATTCAGCGTGGATCAAGATTTCACCGCATAATTCAAATTTAGACTACATTGTTGCGCGTAATAATTCTAAAATATGAGAGAATGCATTTGTGAATTTTCATTGAAACAAGTTCTGGCGTCGGTCGTTCATTGGGCCAGAAGTGGCGAGAGCACTGGGAGTTGTTGCATTTAATCAGCTTTGCGGAAGATGTTATCCAATCGTCTCTCGCCGCTGCTTCGGCATGGATAACCGACTAAAGCAGCCCGCCGTTACGCCCGCTGTTGAAGTTTGGAAATTCCCAGAACGATAGCGCGCGAACAGCCGCGTATATTTTCACGAGATGCTCATTTTCCTAAGAACCGGGGGCATGATCTGGCGCTAGACATATGAAGTACGAAAATTCGAAAAAGGTAACTACCCCGAGGCTGAAAGCCCCGGGAGCTCTCTCCGTTTGGATTTTACCCCCTACAACTTCTTCAACGGTTCCCGACCTATTTTGACTGAAATCGCGACGTAGAATATCATGACGTGCGTCACGTTTCTTCTCCGTCGGCTACGAACTCTCTGGCACACTTGCGATCTATTTTACGCAAAAACTTTTATAAATCAGTCTTAATAATTTTCCAATTTTCAACATTACGTATTTGCTAATTAGCGTTAAATTAAAACCTCATAAGGGCATAATAATTCATCGCAATTTAATTTTACTCACTGACACGCGTAAAATATTTTATGTTAGAAATGAGAACGATAAAAAGCGAGAGGAAAATAAAAGTTTACTGTTGCAAACACATTTATAATGATTATCGATAAAAAGGTGCGAATTTTTTAACCTTTTTCCTCGAGCCCGTGAATTTCCGATTGCACCTCGGGGAGCAGAAAGTGTTCCTAGCTCGGGAACATATTGGCGATCGAGCTTTGACACGATAAAGCTTGTTATTGAGTCTATAAAGAGAACAAATGTCTGGAAGGCAGTAGGAAGAAAGGGAGGAAGTAATGCGCGATCATGCGTCCTGAGCGTTCCTCTCGATCAAATTTCTATCCGTATTCCCGCAGACCCGCGCCGAGTCATAAATTTTTCCCTGCGCAACCGCACGGTCTGCTTTATATCAAATAGATTGAATCTTTTATCCGAAAACCGACGTGGAATAACGCAATTTCCGCATAATTTAACGAAATAAGTCGCGGCGGAGTTCACGCGCGGCAGACTGCGCCATCGCGCGCGAGAGCAATCGGAAAACGAGTATCGATCGTTAAATTTATTTGAAGGCCGTATTGTCTCTGTTTTTTTTTTATTTCGAACGCGAATGGAATTAACGACAGGTCAACAAGTTTTGATCACCCAAAATAGATTTGATGGAAGTAATCGAAATCTTGTCAGGAATAGTGGTTATTTAAAATAGGAATAATTCAAATGTAGTATGCAATGTTTTTTTTTTATTACTGACGCATCGATTGAATAACAGACTGACTGACAAATCTCTTAATCGACTAACGGATTGACCGACTGACTAACTGAATGAACGGACAAAGACGTGGGATAAGATTCCTGCTACGCCGTTGATTTTTCGGTAACGCCAAGAACAGAAAATTAATTTTTCTTGTTAAATTGATTAGAAATTTAAACTTTTAAAAAGTGCCATCTTTATCGTAATTATTCTACATATCACAATATTTGTTTAGTGTTTATCCCATTTTTTCTGACAAACTTTTCTTATACTTTTTATAATATACATTTACAAAAATATCTAGGTAACAGGAAAAGAGCAAACGAAATGTTAGCTGTTAATTGGGCCTGTATAAAATAGTAATACATGCAGGTAAATAGTAATACATATAAAATAGTAATACATAAAGTATTACAGACAGAGAATATGTATTTTTATCGTTAAAGTAAAATACAAAAATTATTATATCGGAAGATTATGCAATACATATATAATATTATGAATGGCTTCTACGTGAAATAGAAGCCAATAATGCATTTATAAACCGTATACTTTGGACGGATGAATTGCTCTTTACCGCAGAAGGCATGTTTAATAATCATAATTGGCATTATTAGTTTAAATGGAATCCGTATCAAATATGAATTCGGTGGATACTAACACCGGAAACTGAATATATAGACTAGAATCGTTAGTGATACGCTTGTAGGACTATACGTACAAACATATGTGCTTCGAAATCCTCTTAATGTATGTAAAAAAATAGTATATGTATATGAAATATTAAGCTTAAATTGCGGAGACGCACCAGATTAAATAAATTTTTCTATATCTTGCAGGATGAAAATTATACGATATTTTTATTAAGATTTGTTACCAGAATTTTTTGAAGAAATGCCGTTGCGTATTCGGGACATGTGATTCATGTCGCAAAGAATGTCCACGCATAGCATAAGAGCAAGAAATATTTTAAATCAGACATTTGCAAATCGTTGGATAGGAAGATATAATCCGATAAGATGGCCTCCAAGGTAAATAAAATGATATATTGAATTACGATAGAATACAATAATAACAATATAATAATAAGAGAATTATATTTTTTTATTATTTATTCAATAAGTCTCTCAATTTAATTCCAGCAGATTTTTTCGTACAAAGTTATTTTAAAAACATTGTGCACCTTAATGTATCACACAATCAGGAAGAAATTGTTAGGAGATTGTATGCAGCCGTAATTAATCTAGACGCAGCCATGTTATGACGCACTAATTAAAAATATATTACTATAGAGATTACAGAAAGATGTCTTTTGTTTTATTAAAGCAGATAATCAGAATTTTGAACATTTGTTATAACAGCTTGGTTAATAAATTGGTTATGTGAATTATTATTATTTTATTTTCTCAATTTTAATATTCATAAAGTAATTGAACATAATTTAGAATTTATTTTCTCTGCTACACGCACTTATTCTGACATTCAGAATCTCTTCGCTATATTTTCGCTCATCACATATGTGTATGATTGTGCGGACATAATGTGCGAACAGTGACAGGTTTCGTTTAATACCAGTGATCAAAGTGTTTGACATCTGATATCATTGTGTGCACGATATACGATGACTCTTTGTAGTTGGTTAATATGGATTGATTAGACTTTAAAAACTTTTATACTTAGAAATTATTTTATAGAAAAAAAATGGTATGCACTTTCATTACTTTATTTTAATAAATTTTCATGCTGCAATTTTATTATTCTTAAATTTCAAAGTACCCTTATACATAATACACGAAACGTAACGTATTATAAAATACAGTGTTGATTATTCTTCTTACAAATTGCTAGAGCATCATAAAGAACGCTTATCACCGGCTCTTTTCAGCACTTCAAAATTTTATATAAAACTATCGCAGTAAACTATCACGAAACAATTAGCAGTACGTATTATTATGTTGAAGAAACGACGACTTACTTGATTCATGTACGATCTGACGAACTCCATGCTTTGATCCAGGGCGTAAGTGTCGCTGCTGCAGGAATCGAGGACGAGAGCACCCAGTGTCGTATTCGGCAAGAGTTCTGTATCAGCATTAATTTGGTCCAGAACGTGCAACATGGCTTCCAATCGTTGCACACCCTTTTCTTCCTTCACCGCCCCGCACGGTGATTGACCGATGGAGCTTGCGACCTAGAAACAAATAAATGTGCATGCCATTCAATTTGTTCTTTTTTTTTTTAGTTTGATTAGTTTTTAAATGTTATTTGTATTTTTAGAGTTATTCACTTTTTGTTCAAATACAAAAAAGTGTAATGCCATATAATACGTCACGTAATACGTTTAACACGAAATTTTGATTTTAAATAAACAGTTTCTCTCTCTCTTTCTCTCTTTTCAATTATATTTTAATTTTCCGTTAGATATTTCACATATTATGCTGGAATATCGCAAACGTGAGCAATTTAAACGTATCAGCGCAAACATTAATTTTCGATCGGAATGAGGCAGCTCCGATAGAGCGATAGGGAAGAATAAGGTAAATATTCGATTTCGATAGATTAATGCCCTACTTTTCCCCAGAGCCATTCATTTATATAATCACGTAAACAGAAGATGTATTAATAATATACAGTCGGATTGGATCTTTTGTGCTGAATAATGTTTTTCCTATAAATTTATGTATATATTTTTTGCTTAGCAAAGCTATGCGTTGGACTTGAAATACAGTCTAAAGCTAATGCTAGAATAATACCGTCACATAATTAACTAAATTGATAATCAATTTAATTATGTAATGTTTTATATTTTAAAATTATGTAATAAAATAATAAAAATTTTATTATATATTTTTTAAATTATTATTTTTATTGCAGTTTTAATATAATATGTAAAAATATAACATTTAATTCTATTTATATACACTAAAGAGAAACACTCTTGAACACTAATTGCTTATTAATTGTCAATCGTTTTTATTGTTTATCGTTAATTAATTGTTATTTAAAATTGTTAATTGTTTTAATTTTACAATATAAAAATTTTGTGATTGGCATTATACAATAATAAAATCTTTCTGTGAAAAATGATTACTTTGAACATAACAATATAAAAATTAATACAAAAATTAAATTAAATATAACAATATAAAATAATTAAATAATAAAGAAATATGCTATTCTAGCTTGGCGTATTTTCTATTTACTTGATTGTTTATCACGACGGTCATGACTTATCTGATATATCATTTGTACATACAGTGTCCATAATAGGACGTGTACGAGCACGACTCGGCGTCATGGGAGCGAAAGATCAAATAACAGACTTCGGCCGTCATATTCTTGAGTACCCACGGTCGAATGCGCCTCTAGACGTTGTTGACGTCGAGCTCGAGGAGTTTGAGGGAAGTTGCGGATACGGTGTAACACTGTAAATCCGCGCGTCGCTACGGCTGTACAGAGAGATTCCGTCAAACCGAAAAATACACAGTCCGGCCAAACACGCTCATAAATTCTGGCGACAACACGGACCCGCCGCTGATTTTAATGTTTGTGAAATCAGCTGGGAACGCTGACCATTCGTTTCCGGAGTTGCGAAGCTTTTCCGGAATAAACCTTTTAATTTTAACATTCCGGAGTTTGTTTTTGCTGAAAGTCACAATACGTGGGTAACGACGAATATTCTCTACATTTTCTCGTATACATTTGACGTAGAAAATCACACATTTAATCTATTTAGTTCACTGTGCGTACATTTTAAGGCTATTCAAGACTATAACTCTTAATGAATGTTCCAAGTTTAAAATAAAAAATTTTAATTGAGTGATATAAACATATAACAACGACAATTAATTTGTAAACCCTATTATACAAAGTTAATATTGTTATACAGTTTCAATGTTATACTATTCAATCATTTTTATATCATTATATTTAAAATGATAATTTATCATAAAAAGATTTTATTATTAATATGCCATTCGCAAAGCTCTTATATTGTAAACTTAAAACAATTATTTAACAATATTAAAAACAATTAAATAACGATTAATTAACAATAAACAATAAAAACAATTAATAAATAATTAGTGTTAAAAAATGTCTCTTTAATATATAAATAGAATTAAATGTTATGTATTTATGTATTATATTGAAAGAGTAATAAAAACAATAATTTAAAAACTAAACAGATTCTTTATCCTCGACGCATAATTCTTGCTTGTTATCTGTAAACAAAATCGATATAAACGCCATCGGAAACGTTGCGATGCTGCCTCGCTGAAAATTCATCCGAAAAAACTAATCATCTGCGAGTCCGACTCGCTCGTTACTCAGGAGTCACTAGATCGAACGACAAGAACAATTGGCGAGAACGAAAGTTATCCGTTGGCGGAAGTTCGGTGAACGGCGGTTATTTTGCGCGAACTAGTTGCACGACAACAATAAATCAGCTTAAAGTTTTCGATATTATTCCATCTATAGCCGTGGAAGAAGTAACGTTTCACAAGCATGTTTACTTCGCACTTTCTGCAGCAATCGAACTCAACTGCGTATTCGAGAATGCGAGAAAAAGAAGCGAAAGAGATTGGAAAGAAATGAGCGAAATCTTAATGGAAAATTTTCGAAATGCAGTTCTGGGAAATGAGCATGACATTTCGTATATTCGTATTAAAAATAATAACTGCTTTTTATCAATAATTTCGATTAATAAATTTTAAAATCGTACAGGTATTATATAATTTCGAAATGATAAATTTACGAATTTATAAATTCACTTCGCATGAATGTACGCTTTCAATAAAATAACGTTTAATTACATTAAAAATTCAATTACTCAAAAAATACTTTTATTCTACTATTGCATAACCATATTTTTTTTTATTGACTGTATCTATATTATATAATATTATTTGACAACGAGCTTATATTCACGTCACATTTTATTTTTATTTATATTCAATAATACTCATACATTATAAAAAAATTTAATATTATAATTACTATTTATTTTTGCGCCGAAAAATCCAGATAAAAAAACATTCTTTTTAATCACAATAGTTGCGTATTGCAAAAATCGTCTCGCTGTAACGAGAATAGAGTGTTTTTCTTATATTTTTGTTATTTAAAATAAATATTACATATTTTTTGACAGACGCATATGCGGCGCGCCAGATGTTTCACAATATCGTGTATAATTCTCCATTTCGAAATTCCGAAAAATTAGTTTTTAATAGAAAGAATATTAAAAATAAACTTTTACGACCTTTTTCTGCAAAACTGAACTCATCTATTTCTCTTCCTTCCTCTCCGTTCTTTCTTAGCGAAATACTTCGTAACGATAGGACACACATATACCTACACACACCTCGATATCTGCGATCCTCTCAAATGAGGCTACGGCGTTATCCTATATTCCATTTGTACATTCCACTTGTATGTGTGATATGACGTCAAAGGCGAGAGTCAGGATTTGTTACGCCAAACTTTTACGTAACACATACTTGATAATTTCAAAAGTTGACTCATTTTCCAAATGGCAACGTAATAATTATTTCTCGCAAAACAGCGAAATATTAAATACGCGACCCGGTTCGTTTGTGTCACATTTTGTCGTATGTATAAATCAAATCCGAGATAATACAAGGCTACATGCGATTCAATTACAATTATTAACGTTTAATTTTACTCGTTTAATTTTTCTCTTTTTTTGTTTCGCAGAAACATGTTTTTTTGGGAAGATACTTATATGCTCTAGATTTTGTTGTAATGCTTGCAACGGAATTTCAATTTCAAACAAAATGATATGGATTTAATTAATATGAATTGCACATATTAAGATTTTTAGAAACTGTGGAATAAGATAAAAAAGAATGAAATTCAATGTTTCCTCTCTTACTGATTGCAAAGTTAATTAATTACATCTATACATATTTGTATCATGTTTGTTTTAATATTTAATATATAATACGAAGAAAAAGGAGGAGAGAGATGCCGTTGAGAGAAATGAAAGCTCAAATATTTGTTTATTCGGATACTTTTTAATTTCATCTTCTTGACAATAAAACGTTTTTCGTCGTTGGTTAATATTAATGGACCCAGCGACGGTAGTAAATAAATGGGATGCATTTATTTGTTCCGCCGCTGGTGATAGATACTGCATTCTTATTCGAAATATTCGTTATTTTCAAGTGGACAAGCTCGAAAGACGAGAGCGCGATTTCTGCGAGGCAATTTGAAACGAAAGAGCGCAGAATAAGGTAAAAGTGCACTTTCGTGGATGCAAGTGCAACGAGCAGCAGAGTCGAGATGTATGCACATTGACCCGCTCCAGGCAAGGTTCAACATAAAGGAAGCTGCATACCAATTTAATCTTTACACACGGAAGATAATATATTTAACTTTATTTATAGAAATAAAATCGTAAAAGATTACAATAAATTCGTGACAATTATATATAATAATGACTATACGTTTCAACTGGAAATCATGTTTCGTGTGAACTGGAAATTGCTTTGGCAAATTAAAACGTCAAAAAAAATTTCTCAAAAAGTTTAACTGGCAAATATTAATTTAACATAAAAAATAAAAACTTTATTCATCGATTACATAAATAAATAAATAAATACTTACTTTTCATTCAGCTTTAAACTTATTTTAATGTGACTTCCATTTGCTACTCATTTACCAAGATTTATCGTGAAGAATTCAAAAAATGAGATCAACCAAAGTATTATTGTACAAGTATTTTAACTAATTCTAAATTTTCGCTAAGGAAAACTCGATTCCAAAGTTATTGATAAAATCTATAATCTTCTTAACAGAAAGCCCGCGATCACTTGATACCTTGTGCAGAAAAGCTGAGGGAGCTTACCTGTTCGTGCATGGGAAAGATCCCGCCGAGGATGATGTCGCCATCGATGCGTATCAACTTCGAGCCGTCCTCGCCTCGATTTTTGATGTTGTAACATTCGCTCGTAATTAGGAAGCACCACATCCACGGCAGGATCCTGTATAAATTCATCTTGGCCAGGGAAACTAAACTAGCGACTAAAGAGCGACTCGCGGTTGACACCTCGCTAAAACAGAAAATAACATTTTTATGTTATTCTTCACAAATTTCTCTCAAAATTGGTACATACATGAGTACTTTCTTACTATTCCATGTATCATAACACAAATAAATTGCAAAATATTACACTGCTAGTTACGTTAAAATAACATGAGAAAGTTGAAGAACGTTTGAAGAGTTCGAGGGCAAATATTGAGAGAAAATGTTTCTAAAATTATACTCCATTTCTTCGGGAAAAAGACAACATTGCATTTCATTCAATATATTTCATATCTCATTATATATATATATATATATATATAATTCACATATATTTCATAAATTTCATAAACATAAATTACAAAATACTTATAAATTTCACATGTTTAATAAATCCCGTAGATTTTACAAATTTCATGAATTTCACCTTTCTCATTCTATGAATTTCATGCTTTCATATGTTTCATATATTTCACAGATTTCATCACATAATATTCTTTCCAATATTTCCAATATATTAATAATAATGTTATAGATACATCGTAGATATATCTGTTTGTATTGTACGAGTTACCCTCAAATCTCTTTCATGATTGTTTATTTATTATTATTGTACAAAACTTGTAAAAACTAAAAACGAGTGGTAACGAGGCATTGAAACGAAAACTTCGATATGCAACGTCCATATAAAATTCTCCGCTTGTGCGCGTGAAACATGAATTTATAATACAAACAAATCGTCCGTGTGCAAAAATGTTTACAAAAATATGAATATACCGTAAGTTCAATTTCTGTCTATTTTGAACTGTACTCGGGTCACGATTTGAAAACTTATGAAACAGCTTCTTTTCGACAATAAATCTCTGTCCGCATCGTATTAAAACTTTCGTGTTCAAAGATAGAATCTCCCGGTCCGTCGCGCACTGAATTTTTCTTTTTAAAAAATGATCGAACCGTGAACTGTTGCTTTAGAAAGTAATTCAGGCTTTCGGATGTGTCAGCTCACACAGAGCTGCATCGTGCATTTTAAGCAGTTAAGCTAAACGCGATCCTTTCTTTTCCCTAATCTAATTTGGCTTAGGGTGTCGTACAAGAATCAAGGAAATTCACCCTTCGCCTCTCCTTTAATTACTTCGCTGTCCGTCGTATTACGCAGATAATACGCGACCTTATGTCTTTATCGTCCAATTCTCCTCTCGCAATCGTCGCGAAAACTCGATTTTTATCGTTGACACAGAAAGTTCCTCAAGCAATTATCCTTACTTTAAGTTGTCGTAATCGATTTTGCTCGTTGTAGGAGCAACGTTGTGTGTGTCAGTGAAAAAAAATATCGGCTCATTAATATGTCTTACTTTTTAATTACTTTTTACCTCGCCGCGCTACTTTCACATATTTTCGAGCCTTGTAAACGCGTCACCTTCTTCTTACGAGGAAAAGCCGCTGATTGCGAGTCTGCTTGTGCGTTTCTACGATCTAATTTACAGCGATGCAAATGAGAAGCAACAAAAGCACTAGCGGTGAAATGACTTCGTTAAACGAATTTCATTTTCGCTCACGTCTTCGCGGCGTGTTTCGGTTTACTAATTGTCTTCCATCTTGACTTCCCCCAAAAGCTATTCGAGGTTGTAATTTTATAATTTAATTCAAATTCATTTAAGAGCTCTACCGAGAGAACAAACTTTTTTCTTATAGGTTCTATATATGTATTATATACTTAATGCCAAATGACAATGATTCTGGGTAATTTAGCTGCAAGAATATCGCAACTAAGATAATTTATTCTTGTTTCTTAATTAGATTGGGAGGTTCTCCCTCATCTTACATATATGAATAATAATATAATTTTTTTTAAATCAGTGTCAATCGAAGCTTAAATAATTTTCAACCAAATTACAAATTGAGAAGAAGGGCTATAAAAACCGAGTTAAGTCTTAATATAAATTTAATTGCATGCTGTATAAAAATTATTTAATAGTAAAAAGAAAGTACACACATTTCAATCATTAGATTCTCTTCAGTGTAAAAACTTGAATATAAAAAAATGTATAAATACGTGCATAAAAATTAAATTGAGACTTAGCTTGGCTTATGATCTTCTTTTTTATTTATAATTCAACTGATAAAATTTTAACTAAAAACTTGTTAATTTAATAT
>VBVQ01003940.1:0-16670 GCA_011636635.1 Tetramorium simillimum
TGATTATTTTTATCGAACTTTTAATATTAAAAAATTAATTATTAAGTTATCAAATTATTAAATAATTATTAAACTTAAATAATATTAACAGCATATAGTTCAAAAATTTAAAAAAATATCCATATTTTATTTTAGATAAATATATCTGTTAAAGATTTTTTTATGACTTGTTTATAGTAATGTTCAATAACTCAAATCTTTAAAAGATATTTTCAATTTATTAATTAAACATTTGAAAGTTTTTTTTTATATAGAAAGAGCTAACGTATATAAATTTCCGTCACGGATAAAAGATGCCTGCGGTCAGCAAAAAAGTCAAATTTTATACGGATACCGCATGCAAGATTAATTTTGCCTCTCCAGGTTCTTTGCCAGGGTCACTTCAAGTTTCACACCGCATTATATATACACGTGAACATTTGAAATTCGTTGGGCAACCTAGGGAAGCCTATCGTATCCATAGCTCCCAGACTCAAAATATCCCGATGCGAATTTATGAGTGAAACACTATTCTGGTCGTAAGATACTGATATCGTGGATCGTAAAACATTGACGCGGCCCAAGGATATAGCGAAGAAGGAATAGCTCAACATTAAGAGTAGCTCGAAGGGTACTCGACCACGAGGTATGCATAATAAATTTCCTCGCCAAGTCTCGTGAAGAATTTTCAAAACCAACCGCAGCACGAGATCAGCTTTACTCGCAGATTTATATTGTATCGCTTTGAGTAAATTGACCAGCCCACGGAAAAAAACTTTCTATCTTGTCTTCTAGGTTTTGTAATTTAATAATAAAAAATCAAACTTGAGATTTTATATAAAATTTAAATACAATTTAGATGTAGTTTACACGAATTAATAATACTTTGACACGCGCACAATTATAATATTAATGAATTTCGGTGAAATAAAAATTTTATGTGCACAATATTAAGTTTCATTTGTCACTATCCAATTTATACTATGTATTTCTCCAATCATGCAGAACACGTTGCATACATCAAGTAATAATTATCAATTAGTACAAAAATCGTGTTATCTATCTCTCAATAATTCTTATTAGATTAAACAATTAGATTATACAATGCTTATTAGATTATACAATTAAAGATAAGTCATCGATATAATAATATTTTAGTATTGTATATTAATATTTGGCAAAGTATGATGAAAATGTGAAATATATTATGTATTTCACACTGTTCACAAAAGAATTATCAGTTCAAACAGTATGTTCATTTTAACCATCAAAGGTGAACCGTTACCGTTGCAGCCACTGATAAAGTACTAATCGAAAATCGATAGGGATCGGTCTGATTACTTTGAAAGCAATAGTCGAAGTGCATTTCCTGGAAGTGAAGAGCTAGAGATTTCTTGCGACCATGAAAGTTACAAGTTTCACAGTTCGGGAATCGAATTTTCTGACGGATGACTCTGGCTTCTCGTTCCTGATTAAATCAATCTGTAACATCGAATGTGCATTGCAACAGACAGCGCATACTGCTGATTAAATAATAAGAGATAATGGCAAAGGTAAAATGCCACATTGATTGAATTTAAATTCAATCAGAGAAATTCATCTAACATGGTCGTTTCATTAAAAAAAAAGCCATAAAGATAATATAAATTGTAATGTTATACTGTAATGTTAAATATAAATTGTTAATGTTAATGCTTCTTTGTAATAAAAATCATTGAAACAGTTAATGAAATAATCGTCAACATAAATATAAATATTGCTTTACGTACAAAAAGTCCAGTAGATAAGATTAAATAATACAAGAAAAAATAAAAATAATTGAAACGAGAAGATACGAAAGTTTTGATACATTTTAATCCAATTTCCAACATAATTAAAACTAATTTATCTTGTTAATTTTTGATTAATAAAATAGTGATTGTCGTTGAAGTATAAAAAACAAAAATAACGGTAATCATTAGTAGTTGAGTATGAACTTTATGCAATATTGTTGTATAAAAAATTAAACAAAAACATAACATGCATTTTAAATGGCGTCAACTTTTGTTACAAATCTAAAGTTAATATAATATTAACGCAGAATTTAGAATTACTTTGATAATTAATGTTGTAATAACTTGCTTTTCCCGTTTCCTTTTTTTTTTTTGTAGAAAAAGGAAAATTAAATATGACAGTATCTTATAAAATAACATTTTGTGACGTTCAACCTTATATTCTCGAAAAAATAGAAATGACGGTGATTGATATGGCTGGTATGAAGTTGAATGCTTCATATCCAACACCGAAATGTTGCACAGAAAAGTTCATAGTCACTGTAAGAAGTCCAAAAAAGACCATTACTTCGTACATTTCTTGCTTTCAGGACCGTCAACCGGTGAAGATGCAGAAGTTAGTGTTCTTTCGCCAGTACTATCAATCATAAGAATCCCAACACCTAAAGAGAACATCGCTATGCCTCTTTAACGTTATAAAAAGCGCTGCGACTTCAAATTACCTTATTTTCGTTTTGGAGATGAAAGTTATCATATTGTACAATAGAATTTACGACAGTTAAAGTTATTTTTTTTTTAAATATAATATACACGACACTTTATATAATCACGGGGGTTAACTTGAAATAAAGACATATTTCAAAATTATGAAAATGCAGAGAAAAATGCAGAGAAAAAGTCAGACTTTTATAAATATATTTATGAATGCACATGTTATATTGCGTTAGGTAGTAAAATTTGAGTTAAAATCGCATTATTCTTTCCTATTATAACAAACTTTACGAAATTGCGTAAATAATTTCAATTTTGTTTTATTGATTCATAATGCAGTGTAACTCTGGTATAGAATTATAACGTTTGTAACGTAATGTTGCATCTAGCCACATGCGCATAATTTGAAATTTCGTTATTGATTCGGTTAGTAATTAATACTGTGTAATTATCGTAGAACCAGAGAATTGTCAAGGCTAATATTAATAACAAAGTTGTGTGCGTATCGAGGGTGAAAAACTTTCGGGCCAACTTTCTTCATAATTCCAACTTTCTGTTTATAGTTTACACGTGATATAACTGCTACATATAACACATGTGCTACGTTGAAGCTCGATATTGTTCGAAGTCTTTGTGCGCGCACTTTCGCACTTTCGTAATAGACATCTTAGCTCGACTTGTGAAAAGTAATACAAATATTAAATAATACAAAAGATTCTAAAAACAAAAATAAATTTCTTTTTCTGTGTATAAATTTAAAAGTTGTCGTTACATATTAATCTTTGGACATCAGATACAATCATCCATTTATAATCGTTGAAAATTTATCGTTGTAGAAGAAGCGAAGAATTAAATTGGAATCATCAGTCTTTTGCAGGACTAAATAGTTAAAATAAATTATATTGTAACGCCCCTATTATTTGAGGGAAAAAATATATATATATATATTTCCGACACATTGCATAAGTAGGAGATGCAAATGCAAAAGAGAGAGCTCTCACTAATGACTGATAGTTCTGTTGATGACAGACGTAGATAGTTCACGATTTTTCTTCCGTCTGCATCCGCATTCTTACTCCCCGCATTTCTCCTGCAATGAGATTACGACGCGACGTCGGCGCAAGGATTTTACTCGTGTTCTTGAAGAGGCCACCTCGAGTGACAAGGATTGGTTACCGGGAACCTGACGCGCTTAGTTCGTAAGACACCCATCACGACATCGCAGCGACAGCACTCGGAGCTTTTCAGAGCTTTCCGAACTGTTGCGAGGCGCCCCCTGAGCAGCGTTTGACGCAGACGCTTGGTAAGCTTTAAGCTCGTTCTGACCTCTGACTCTCATTTTACGCTCTATTCTTCCATCGTCATATGATGGACGTTTACTTTAGAATTTCCTGAAACACCGGTTTGTTTCATTCTTAGTCAACGCATTTTGGATGTATTCATGCAAATATCATTCTATTTTGGTTTTGAAATTCAAATAATTTAGTTTTAAATAAATGATACAATTTGTCTGTTTCAAATAAATATTACAGGGAAAACATTTAAATTAGAGGAAAGATTAATTTTCAAAGAATTAGAATTGCATTTCTAAAACTTCATATTAAAAAAAAAAGACCCAATATAAATTTCTTTGTCCAGAGAAGGCATATTTTGAATGTATATACTTCTGACACAAACCTGTGCAAACTTTTAACTTTAATTCTATTCACAGCAATTCAATCTGTTATATTTAAGAAATTAATATTAGATACTTTGCATAATCGAGACTAATCGAGGCATGCAACGGAGATTAGATTAGACAATTAAAGCGAACGGAGATACTTTGAACGTAAAAAGAAAACTATAGTTGTTATGTGAAGAAATTAAATCATGCTGTGTTGAATAATAAAATAAATGATATCCGATATCTTTCTCTCTGTCTCCAATGAGACTAATAATAATAACAATAACAATAACAATAATAATAAAGTCTAAAGTGTATTTGCTTACTTTTAAGAATATCTCTTCAATACCATTACGATTTTTTTTCTTTATATATGACTCTATATACATATATAAAATATAAATATAAGTCTTAGCTTTTTACATTAAACCCGTGAAACATATAAGATTGCCGATAATTAAAACCAATGCCTTAAATGTGCAATGAGAATTAAATCTGTTAACATTTTAAATGCTACAATGAACCGCTCGACAGATATCGCGGAATTATAGTTTTATTCTTGAGGTTTACTGCCACTTCGTTACGAGTATCCGTCAATGTGCCAAGTAATAAATTAACTTTACGAGCTTCCGAGAGTAAGAACATTTATTCCGATATTGAGCGAAAATATACGGTCAGCTTTGCTGTCTGCACGAAACGATGCGAGCTCTTCCGTTATTTCTTCCCTAAGCTTCAAGCGATCCTCATGGCATTAAAGTGGATTGAACGCCTTCGTGCTCTGAAATTACCGAAAAACATACCATCGAAACATAAAGCGATCTATTTATAATTTAGATATGAACATAGTATACGGCGTCTTCTCTTTCTATCAAATGAAATATTTTAAAGAACAAAAGTTTAACAAAAATTTGCGATAAATATTTCGTAAGAAATATGACAATAAGTTGTTGTTGCAATATTTCAATTTTCAATATCAAATAGAGAATTGCATTAAAGTTCTGCTAAATAAAAGTCGTTCAAAACTCAATAAAGAAAAAAACAAAATTTTATTGTCTGCCATTTTAATTGTAAAATTCAATTTGTAAAAACTTTTGTACATAGAGAGACAGACTCTGATTTTCATGTACAAAGAACGTTATACTTTTTATTTCCTAACATATTCCCCACAAAACGAGATAACATTTTTTTTCTAACAATAACGAGACACTTATGAGATGCAGTTATCTAGCAGTAAAGCAAATTTAGAGCTCCCATTTGCTATCCCTTGGCACCATTGTCTGAACAACGCGGTCGTACGCGCCGAAGAACGATGGGCTCGAATTATGCTTATATCCGCGTTAATGTGTTATGTTTATGTTTTATTGAGCCGACCCTTTCCTTATCTTCGATCGTGACTTTATAATAGACCCCTCGAAGACAAATACGTCTTCTTCGTTGTTGAGGGTGATAAGTATAATACTTCGAGGGTTCGAGAATCCCCGACGATATTCTTGCGAGAAACATGTACCTGCATCACGATGTGCTTTTCTATGTGGGACACACGTGACCTCGATTATTCTTGATTACGATAACGCCGTCCGCACCCCGTTCCAAAGCGTACCCTATTCTTTTCGTGTGTATCTTCGTCATTCTCTACACAATACATCATCCGTCATTACTTTATTTCACATGAGGAAAAACGATAGATGCTAACCACTTTTGTCAATTATCTATAATTATATTATTTTTATTAATATTATTCTAAATGATTATTTGCTTATAATACGTTAAATAATTGATTGTACAAATGTATCTAAATCAAATAAAATATGATATGAAATAAAGATACATATAAAGGTATGTGCAAGGTAAATTATCGCGATAATGTAACAGTAAAACGATTTTTTTACAACAAAATTAGACAATGGCGATATCGAAACAGTTATATTTAATTAGTATAATTAAGTAATAGTACATTGTTACATTAGTATAATTAAATTTAATTATATTCAATCAAATATGGTGTATATGATAAAATTTTACCCATTTTTCTTTGTCTACGTATATTATGCTCGTATTGTCACTCTTTTAGTGGCAATGAAAAACATCTAAATATCCCATTTTTAATTTTCTTCACTTTCTGTTTAATACTTCTTTGAATATTTATCATGTAATTTAATCACCCTGCATAATAACGTGTACGAGTTATTTGCCTCGCTTCTCAAGAAAGTTAAACTTATTTTGCATACTAGATCAGCGTGACGGTTAAAAATTGATGAATCACATTTGTAGTACGTTTCTCATAAATATTTAAAAACCAGTCACCATAGAGAAGCGATAATTAAAGAAGTATTATAATGCAAAAATTAAATGAACGTCAAAAATAATTGCAAATGTTACACAAAACTTACAATTGACACAATCGATAGATTGAAGTTTCAGCAAGTACATAAAAATTCATCATTTATGCGACACTTTTAGGTCAATGCCAATTGACGGATATTGATTAATCACTATACTCTTCAAGGAATTTACTTGATTAGGATATACTGTATGTACATCTCGTCAAGTAAATGTATGATATGTTCAGATATATACATACATATGTTACAGCGCGCTGATTAACATAACAATAGGCGAATATTAAATTGGAGTGTAGAGTTTGCTAAAATATATAATATGCAACTAGATTGTTGCAGCTTTTTATTTTGTAGAATATATTTTCAGGACTTTATAAAATTTACATTATATTATTTTCAGTACTAAGAAAAACAAAAAATATTTTTAATTTTAGGTTTACTAAATTAATGAAAGATTTAGAGAAGCTCTAATATTGTTTCTTCTTTTCTAATATAGACGTAAACGGTCGAGAATTCGTGTCACTTTGTCGCGTCGTTGCGCTCTTTAAACGAAGATAAAGTCTGACATAAATTTGCTGCCAATGTAAATGACATGGGTGAGCTTTGACAAAGGGGTGTGTTCGTGATTGGCTCTCATGGGCGCGGCAGAACACTGACGACCATAGAGATTACCTATTCACTCTTTGCTTCTTCTAGACCTCTCGAACCACCTCGTTACTAAACTCCTGTAGCATTACTGAATCCTTTACCATGTCATAGAATCGCTCACCAAAAGCATGATTGAACTTAAAATCCGATGAAAGGCTTTATTGTGTAAAGTACAGCGTAATGTGCACATGTTAATTAAAAGACATCTCGACTCTCGTAATTCGTCGAAACTTTTAATAATTAAATTGATTATAATACTGTTTGGAAAATTTAAATCTATATTTCACACATAAATTAAAAATCATTAATTACAATATCTTAAATTAACAATGAGAATATAGAAGTATATGAGAAGAATAGTAAAGTATGATTTTGTTTTATGTAAATTTTTTATAAGTCAGTATTAAATAAATAACGACGATATTAAAGCATTCGATCAATAATAAATATTATACTGCCTTTGTTTTAATAATTTTAGTATATTTATTTATTTTGAAGTAAATCTGAAAAGTCAGGAAGTCAATAAGTTGTGGCGCTTTCGCGTAACTATCTGCAATTTACGAGACGCGCAATACTGACAATCTCACGATAGGATCGAAAGTTTTGCGGGATGGGAGAGCATAGTCGGCGTATCCAAGCGTAATCCAATTCTTTCTACCATCATTTTCCATCTTCTCGTCTTCCAACTAGTCAACCGCAACTCCGGGTTTACCTTCAGAAATTCTGTCAACTAAGCGAGTTCTTTCGCTCGTTGGAAACAAGAAAGCGGGGCTAATCCTGGGGGGATTGCGTCCGCGGGCACTCTCAGGAGCCAAACGTAATTAAACAAATTAAAAGTTCGACTTCTACGTAGCCCAGAGTTCCGCGAGGGAGCAATACCGTTTTGTTACTGTACCTTCCGTTCACCCTCACTGAATGAACCAAAATAGAGAACTGATAGCTTTTCGATCCGCAGAGTATGTTTATCGGTGACTTCAGTTTACATCTTAAGTGGTTTTTTATTTACGCAATTATTATTTCAAAGAATATTGTTACGTAAATTAAAAATGCATACATTGTACAACAGCACAACAAAAATTGATTACATCATATCGATTAAAGTGCGATCTTCATGAAAAATGTATTATGTCTCTAAGAAATTATAAAATTTGTTTTGTATTATTATCTAATTTTATAATATTAAAAATTTATATTTTAAATTACCTTCTAATTTGTAAAGTTCCTAACTAATCATGATTTATTAAAACTACACGATTCTTTTATGCTTTATTATATTAATAATCGTAATTTACTTATTATTGTAATTTATCTATTATTGAGAAAAATGTTATTTGAAATTCCAGTTTATACAATCAATTTATGCATAAAACCAATAATAATAATAAAGAGTAGAGAAACATTTGAGATAATAAATTTACTTGTTTTTACTTGTGCATCTCATTTTCTGTTCGTTTTTATAAGGAGTTGCATGAAAATAATGACAACAATTTATATTGTCGATTTAATGAGGCTTACATTTATTCTAATATTCTTCATGTTTGTACAAATTTTGCGTTTCTTTCCTGAGCAGTTTCATCTTTTGACCTTTGACCCTTCTGCAGGAAGTGGAACGTTCTACTGCTATCTTGATGCTTTACGAGTTTCATTTCACGCGGAGATCAGGATGAGAATTACATTTGGATCGTAAAGGTACTAGATAAGCTTTCGTGAGCTGACATTTTTAAATTGCGCGAATCGTTTTATCAAGTTGAGATTCTTGAAATGTAAGACGGTGTTCCGTGTTGGAATAGCTAAACACACAAAACAAGGGATAAAATCTTAATGAATCCCTTAAGCGGATTAGAATATAAAACTTTACGGCTGCATTTAAATGGTGAGAGATTGCAATCAATTGCAGCATTTATAACTTATCGTCTTGAGCATCTTGCATTAGAGATACTATCTAAATGTCCTTCATAATTTAAAAGCCCAATGTGCTATAAAATGTATGTTAAATTATCATTAAAATAATTTTTATTATTTCTAAGATTAATAATTTCTTCTTCCTTTAAAATTGTTATTAAAAATATATTATTTATTAGAGTTAGAATAATCTAAATTTCACATAAATATCTTTAAAAGCATAATTATATTCACAAAAGCATTACATTTAGATACTTGAGAAATTACATACATATATTAATCTACATAGGGTTCAGAGTTAATAAATTAAGTATTAATAAACCAAGAACTCTAAGTTATTATGTAAATCACGAGCTATAATTCCATTAATATTTAAAGGATATTAATAAAAAGGAACCGGTCACATAGGACAAAGGAAGGCAGAAGCGTGCAACTGATGAGTTTACCGTGTCAATTAAGCTAGAATACCCACGTAGGCACAATCATACGAAACTGTTATTGAATTAGCACATAAAGAACACTAAATTCTCCCCACAGTTTCATGTGATTGTGCCAGTGTGGGTATTCTAGCTTGATAGGCATGAGTTTACCTCGGTATCTGGAAGGCGATTTCATCAAGCGAGTCGCTAGGTTGTAGAGGAGCCCGCTCGAAGAGCCTGCTCGGGCCCCGATGAATCCGGTTGCAGCATGGCATGGATCCAGCCGTCGGTTGGGACTGGTCCGTGTGGTTGGTCCCAAGTTGTCCGCCCTGGCTGCCTCTGCCACGTTTTTGTCGCCTCTTCCGTACCTCCTCCGCCTGACGGCGCAGGTTGTGCAGCCGGAAGAAGTACATCGACATGTCTGCGCTCAGCACGCAAGTACTCGCGATCAAACAACTGCTCGTGTGACACTTTCTCGGTTTTACGAAGTATTTTAAACGAAACGGAAGATAGAATTTTGTTGCAGAATATTTGTCGCTGCTTTGTCAAACATTATTGGGTTATTATCCGAATGGTGTCAATTAATATCAAATACATATCTCCACTTTTTATTTTTGTCCTAGAAGAGAAGCTATATTTTCCGAAGAAAAATAATTTATACAGAGTTAACTATAACTATATATAAAACTATATATAAAATTCGTATTAACAAAATCATTCGTGTTTAAAAAAGCAGAATTCTGAAGTGTGTTTAATATCCACCAATTAAACCAAGATGTTACGGGAAAAAATAAAATGGTAAAACGTTACGATATGAGTCAAACGGTCTAATCTAGGAAAGCGTAGATTACTTCACTTTTACGTCACTTTTCAGACAGATAGCAGAATGTCTGGCACGTTTCATAATCTCGCTTCAGAGAAATAAAGCGGCTGCGTTGATGAAAAGTCATTCACATGAATATAAATCTCACGATTCGTCTGCTTAAATTCGTTCGTCGCTGATGTATATGATAATATCAACATTACCGTCCATGGTCATGTTAGTTTTTAATCCTTCAGCTCTTGGTATTAATTCCGTGAATTTGATGTAGATGTTCGAACAGTTACAAATATTCAAAATGTAAATGTAAAAGATTCATGGCTAATATTGGTAATGAAAAAATTGATAAGACTTATACATTTGAAAAAATGCAGAAATATTAAAAAAGTTTTATTTTAAATGAAAATAACAGATAATTATCTTTATTCTCTTCTTTGTTTAAAACACTTCGTAAGATTAAAAATCAGAATTAAGCATTAAAATTAACAGAGATTATATCGAAATACATGATATGAACATGCTTTGTACAATAACGCTTACTTGTAATAGCATTCTTTTTTTTTCAAGCATAGATTTCAAGATAGGGCCCTATCAGGATAAATAAATCGCGTAAATAATTTTATCTTTTAATTTTTTAAAGATTAAAAAAATATTCCTTTGATTAAAATTTATTAAATAAATTTAACTCCATATTTTTATAAATTTTTATACACTTACATTTATTGAAACTTTACGTTCGAAATAAACAAATAATAAAACACGAAATGTGTATATGATTAAGTTATCATTTATTTTACAATCTTCAAATATTTAGTAAAATAATAATATACTTTTAAAATTATATATTTTTTAAATAAAAAATCGTGCTGCAAATACTTAGAATATTTATTAAAACTTGATTGAGACGGTATAGGGATAATAGATTTCTTATAATAATAAATCATTTTGGATTTAGACAAATTTTGTTTTTCTAAATGTGTTCCTGATTGTGCTATTATAGTTTTTGCAGTGTCACTGCACATCGAATATTTTTTTGAAATTAAAAAATATGAAGGAAAAAACAAGGGATATATCATGAATATTGCGCATCACAAATCACTCATGCAAAACACATATGCAAATATATTGCTAATCGATTATTCAAAAGTATGTTTTACATTTCAATTAAAAAATAATCGTCACGATTTTTTGTATGCAATATAAATTACATAGCCTTAAAATATTTGGATCCGAAGCATTTAATGTTCATGCGTTTTCAATAATTAGATACGATTCAATAATTGGAATCAGATAATACTTATTGACGAACTTGGCGGTTCATTCATTAATGCTTATTTGAATTTCAATTAAACAGACAATTAAACTTGTTCTATCGTTATTGACGTAAAAATACACATGTGTGTTTATCCTAATTGGATTCAAAGCGTTTAACGACGTCATGCAAATAAAAGAAATTTCCATGCACATTCAATGTTACAACAGTTCATTCAAAATCCTGTACTAAAAATCCAATATTCTTCATTAATATATTTTGTTCCTTTTTATTGCAGAATATAAAAAAAATGGAATATTTATAAATTTTTTATTATCTGATTAGATTATAGAATATATGTATGTAACAAATAACTATTGTAATCATAAAGGATAGATATTTCATATAGTTTATTTTATAACAAATACATATAATTGTATTATAAAATAAACTAAATAAAATATATATTTTTTCTTTAAAACATTCTTCAATTTCATGATCGATAAACACAATTATATATTTCGCACATTTTAATGAAGATTTCACAATTTTTTAAAGTTTTTCAATTGCGGTCATCGTAAAACTTACGTAATAGAGTAGCTTTGCGAAAACAAAAGATGGTATTTGAGGCTACATCCATCATACTGTGAAGGAAGAAAGAAAGTAACCCTGCCGTCTAGTAATATCGTAAATTCACATTCGCGGGCACCTTCATCTTGACCCGAGCAAGGGTGAAAATGTTGCATAGAACCTCGTTCTTCGTCTCCACAGTAAACAGCGGTTTTATGAACGTTGCTCTTTCACGCTTTCCACGAAGATAATCCATGCTAAGCCACAGGTCAATTTAAAATTGCAATCACAAATCAGACTATCGCGATAAATAAGTCGAGTGCTATAATCTGTATAAAATCTGTATAAAATAAATTGAAAAAAAATGGCAATTAAGAGAGTTTACAGTATGATAAAACATAAATGTATATTGGAGAAGTATAAAAAATTAAAGATTTTCAAAGATTGATAGATTACTATCAATCTAAAAATAAAAATTATTTTAAATATTTAAATTCCTTTTTTCAGGTAACTGTTTAGTTAGTAAATGAATAAACAATTAATATCATTAATATCAACAATTAATATCATAAATTAAAAAAATTTTTTTTAAATATATTGCCAAATATTATCAGCAAAATCAATCACAAAAGTACTCTCTTAACCGTTATCAAAACAAATTACAATTTAGTAGCAACTATTAATTAATTTCATGAAATTCAATTGTTATTTTTTATTTATGTTTCATTATGTAAACGCGGAAGATTTTTTTGTTCTTCGCGATTAAAACGATTTTTTCATATGACATACCACCTACATATTATTATTCGCAAATTTTATAATACTATTTATATTATATAATATAACTCTATTTATATAGTAACTTATACAGCTTCCAATGGATTTTCAATAGGACGAACTTATTAGACGGAGAGCTAAATTGATAAGGACCGTAGATGCGGGAGACTACTAACAAGCCAATAAGGTTTCGATTTGTCGTCCATCTATATGCACAACTCCAGCAAGCGGCAGAGCGCAAATTCTCTAAATTGGATTAAGTAATTTCTATTTACGACACCAATCATCGTTTAATCGTACATGTGCTCTCGTTTTTCAAGCACTATCGAATATGTATCCAGAAAATACCGATGCCCTTATATTTATTTATATTCAAAAGTAACAGTTTATCACTCATCGGTGCTCGTTTTCCTGATTTTGTATATTTATAGAGGCTTGCTTACGCCATATTTCAAGCAGAAAGCGTTGTCGAAGTGATCAAGATATGGATGTTACGTAGCGCTCTACATAAAGAGGCAACTTAGCATAAACAGAATACGTTACTGCACTTTGAGGTTGATCAGAAGAGATATATTTCACTTAAAACACAAATATTTAAACGACAATCTGGCGCGGCATAGTTATCTAATAAATAATGTTCGGATCCCTGATTACATTTCTGATATTCGGATAATCATAAATGAGATAATGGAAATCAATGAGTAATCAAAATCAAGGAATAAATTAGATTAAAGCAACAAATTAGCTTTAAAGAAAGTATGTATATAATTGCATATAATTATTTTATAGTTAAAGAATAGTAAAGTATAGAAATAAAAATAAAGCTATAGATATTATGTTAGTTTCTTGATTAAAAATATCTTTCAATTGTAATTATGAAAGAGAATATTTCTCATTCGTTGCATCTATTTCTTTTTCACTGTAGATTTTTTTATTAATTTGTCAATTTTTTCATTGAAAATACATATACGTACATATATAATGTATATATAAAGATATCCAATTTTTGTGTCACAAAAAGAAATGCATATTTAATATCTAATTAATACGTTGAATTAATAAAAGTTTTAAAAGCTCAATAATTGTATATAAAATAAATATTTTTTTCTCAAAAATATAGATATTGTTAATTATAAATAAACTGTAAATTTCAATTTATATATTTAATGGCTGAGTTCTATATAACTAATAATGAAGAAATAATAATAATAAATGTACAATTTTTAAACTGTTAAAATTGTTGTTAAACAAAAATTTCAGTAAAATTATATGCAATAAAAGCTTCGTTGATGCATGACATATTTGATAAAATAGTGACAACAATGCGAAATAATGACGCGTGAAAGATTAGACATACAAGAAAATGTTTGAGTTTCTTGAATTCCGATTATTCATTGAAGGAGAAGCGAATTCAGAGATAGTAAGAGAGTGTGTGCGCATTTCAATGATTCACTTCTACTATTACGCAGTTAAGGCGCGACAGGAAGGCACCGAGTAGTAAACTTCCCTTCGCAGACACCAAAGATAGCCACTGACAATCAGCGCGTAGCTCTCTTGTGTATTATGTAAGTTTAATTAAATTGTCTTTGGATTGCCATCGGTCATTCTCTTAACTAAGAACAGTGTGAACATTATGAGTAATATCCCTTTTAAGACGTCACAAATAGATGTACAAGCATGATACGAAAATTAAATGAATTAGTAGCAAAACAATTAATTCAATCTGTCAATCTTTGTTTAATTTAATAAAAAATAATTGTTTTTATTAATTATTTTTTTCTTAATCCTACTCGTAAATAGAATGTGTTGTAAGGTTTTTTTTAAGTTATTTATTCTTAAATTATAAAAGTCTAATATTTGCAAATAGAATATATTTTAAGTTTCTTTAAAGTTATTTATTCTTAAATTGTAAAATATAATACCTCAAGTATTTTTTATTTTATTTGTCTCTATATATTTTTTGAAGTTTAAATAAGTTATTTTCGATATGCTTTATACGATAACATGCTATAAACGTGTTGCTTTTATTAAACGAAATAATGACGAACATTATTTGCCATATTTGAATTTTGCAATAGAAATTCTTTTAGGAAACATAGATAACGTTTGTTCTGCTAAGTCTATTGTGAGATTTATTGGGCGATGGCATGGTCTCCGGAGAGCACTGACCAAGATACAGTACCGCAAGTGTCAAGAGACCTCTGACACTTCTGATCTACAATGCTCTTGTAAATAGTCTAGCGAATGTCAAGTTGCTCTTCATAAAGTCCGTTATTTTCGAAATTGCTTAAAATAATGTAAATATTAACGATATCTTTCCGAACATACAAGTCTTTAATAAATTATCGTTCTATTGAAGTATAATTAAAGTATGAAAATAGAGAAAACATAATATAATCTAAAAATAATATTTTTTGATAAATTAATTAAGGAAAAGACTGATATTAAACAATAAAATTTAACACAATTACTTTATTATAAGCATTTAGCATGTAATAAATTATATGTATGCATTTGTAAATGTCAATTAAATTATTAGTTAAACAATTAGCAAGTTACGAAAAGTAATATGTGATAAAAGATGTTATTTATAATAATTTTCAAGTATTATTTAGATTTTACATTATAATATAATAATTTAAAAGTCTTTTATTGTAAATATTTAATAATATGTGCAATTAATTTTACATGACACGTGTGACTAAATCATCTATAATATAAAAACAATTTAAAGTTAAACAATTTATAACACAGATAAAATTAATATAAAATTTTATCACATGACTTATTTCGTTTTTTCCTCCTCTTTTTCTTCCCTTTCTTTTTTCGTTCTGTAGTAATACATATAACCCATGCAATCTACGCTAAATTTTAGCAATAAATCTCGAAGGAAAGGCAAATAGTTGAAATTGCTGGTATCTACATCGACTGTGAATAAATCCTCTGAAATTAAATTGTAGGTGTTTCATGCTACTCATTGTCAGTATGAGACAGCTTCGATCTATTTTGATTAAAATTTATACATATGTGCATTAATACGCATAAAGGATATAATAGACAACTAAATTGCATTCTGTGATTTAAGAAAGCATTACATAAAATTAACAAGATAATGATCAGTAATAATTAATCAATAATAATAATAAATATAATTATTTGTTATATAATCTATTTATAATGTAACCTATAGTAAAAGTATTTTAAAAATAAAAATATCCCTCTAATTAATAAATAATAATTAATTTATTAAAGATATTATAAACTTGATAAAAAAAATTTTTAATATGCAGTAAATAAAATAGAAATAAAAAATAAACAGTACAAATAGTTTTTAAAAATAAGAAAAATAGTATATAAAGAAAATATGAAATTTATATAGTGGCATAAACTAAATTTAATTTTACAAAACTAAATTAATAAGATAAGTTTATTACATCTAATGTATTATGTAATTAAATCAATTTTATAGTAACTGTCATTAAACGAGTTGAAATTGAAATCGAATTTATGCTTTCCTTTTGTAATGCATGTATTAAATATTAAATGTCGTAGCAGAGAATAAATTAATGATCAAAAGAGAGCAAAATAATGAACCAAAAGTAACAATTGAAATTCCTTTAAATAATGAAAATACACTTAATACAAATTAAATCAAATTACCTGATTCTTTGACTGATTGTAAGTTAGAACATTTTCCATTATTGTAATATAATAATTATTAAAATATGGATTAAATTGTATTATATTTTATGTATGTTAAATCCATCTGCGTGATTTTACTCAAATAATTATTATTTTCCAATAATTTAATATAACAT
>VBVQ01003941.1:0-16668 GCA_011636635.1 Tetramorium simillimum
GGAAAACGGAGCGGATGGAAAGAAAAAGTCAACGTCATAGCGCAGTATTTGTCATGGGTAATGGCCTGCGTCGTGTCGACGAGAGCCGGCCTTCGTCGTTAACTCGTTACCGTCCCGGTAATCCGACGGCGCTATGCGTGGAGGCGCCATGGCGAAGTCGACCTTTGTCACGGCGCCCTCTTTCGCTTCGTCTAGCTCGGTAACATCGATTAATCACGTTCCGCGCGTCCCGGTTCCCTCCCGGAACACCCCGATTCTGGCCTACACACGCGACCCGTTCTATCGCAGCCCACCCTATTTTCCGCCACCGCCCCGTCCCATTTCCCTTCTATCAGTTTCTCCCTTTTTTTTCGATCCGCTCTTATACACGCCACCCGCAAGTGCGCGCGCGCGCGCGCGCGCACATTATCCCGGAAGTGCATTCATCGGACAAAAATGAGATTTCGCCAGAGCCATCCTATCGGTCCTACGCTACCTACGCAGCGTTTCGAGTGCTTCGATTATTTCTCGTAAAGCGTGGAAATATTTCGAGAGCGTATGCCATGTAAATGTACGTTGATTTTACATCGCGATGATGCGATTGTAATGCCATCAAATTGTATTTTTGCATCGTATTGAGCGATATAAATTTTAGAAAACGCGTTCTTTAAATACATGGAATGCTGAAATTATTGCGTAAATCATTACATTCCAATATTGTTTATAACAGCAAATATGTCTTGCGAAATTGTTAGCGTTAAATTTCTAGAACACTTTTTTTAGAACAAGAAGCAACGGGGATTCTGGTGATTGAGATAGTCGGCAGGCTAACGTTTCTAACAGCTTTATCCGGCCATTGAGATGTACCTGAATGCAATTTATTCGGTGGCAAGCAAAAAATGCTCCCACGTAAAACGATTTACAAATCCGGAATTACTACCCGGAGTATCCGTGCTATCGGGGGGGAGGATTTAGATTTCTGTCGTAGGCGGCAGTGTATTGGATAACAAAAGAAACGAAAGAAAATGGAGAAAAAGAAGACACGGTGGATTCTAGAATAACGGTCATAGAGGGACGGAGGTTGCGTGATGTAAGGAGAGAGGAAGAGAGAAAAGAGGGGAAAAAAGTGAGAGAGATAGAGAGAGGATAGAAGGAATTGGTAGGGCATCGGATTTAATTGGAGAATTCTCGGCGTTCTCTCCCTTTCGGCTTTCCTCTTTTCCATCGCGCTCTTATCTTCATTACCCATCACACTTAGCTGTGGCACGAAGGTCGACCGGCTCTTTCTCTCTCTCGCCGGATGGAATTGCCAAATATTTCGGTAGTATCTCAAGATATCTGTGGCCCAGGGCGGGACGCGGTGAGCCGTGATTTTGGCCAGGCTTAACTCGATAAGCCTTCGCTCGCGGTTTTGCGGTTGTCTGGAGCCGAAGCGTCCTCCGGGCGCGTTCGTCGTGGCTGCTCAAGGTAGTTTCGAAAATGATGAGAGTGAAGCACTGCACCGATTAACGTTCGTAAAAGTTCAAAGGGGCTTCGGACAGTTTAGCTTGTGCGCGCTTCAAAACTTATACCGTCTTACACGAAATGCAGGGAGAAAAAGATTTAAATCGAGTTTGCGCTGCTTGACGGAGGAGAGAGTAATCGTTGCCATAAGTATGTATATCTGCGAAAATAGTTCGTTACGGAATATTTTACTACCTGAAATTCTCTTCTTTTAATGCAACGATGCGAAGGTAATCTTCCTCGTTGTAAAGCGATTTAATTTCGTCATGAATGCGAGTAATTTTGAGATCTTAGCTTTGCGGATTGGTATTAAAGATTATGCATCCTTCTATTTTCTTCGTTTACGCGCTATCTGCATTTTCTTCCTTCCCTTTGCGCGGAGAAATACCTTTCCCGAGAATTTCCAAAACATCCTCGCGTAATCTTACAATGCACTGTACTTTGTTATTTTAACTGTGACAAGAACAGGTCTCGGGAATTTCATCTAGTTTCTGTTATTATCGTGGTTTTGCTCTTATTATGTTTTTACACGAGATGAGCTCTCAGCGCGTTCTAAATATAAATTCATGCGTGAAACTCGGCTTGAATAAATATCACAAACGCTTTTTTTGACACAATCTTCAATTTCCCATAAATTTTCTAAAGCGCTCGATGACAATCTTTCCTCGACGCAACGAGGAGGAAAGTCTGTCCGTTGTAAGCAAATTGACGTTTATCATCACGCTTCCTGGATTTTCAACATTTTCCAGGACGTTAATTCTGACTTCAATTGCTTGAATGCACGCTTCGGCGCGCTCGTCAGACGTTACCGTATATTCCACAGCTTTGTAAATATCTGCGCGTTTCATATATTTAAAAAGTAATCAGTCTCTTAAAATTATAAATATATCTATTAAATGCATAAATATATCAGCAAGTCTCTACATATATTTGTAACTCAAATTTTTACTGCAATATATTTTCAAATTGAAACATTTCCGTTCCGCACACAAATTAACCAGATATGCATGTCATATTGAAAAAAACCTGAAATGTTTAACTTTAATGTATTTGGTACGTACATTGATTTTATATGATATACGCGTTACTATTGCATCTCTCCATCGTAGGAAAGTTAAATCGCATTGTACAGCCTCATCTCCTTAACAAATCACGTAGCAAAGTTCTCAGCAGACGCTGCGCTGCATTCTATATGTTATAATGTGGATATATCGTGGGGTTACGTTGTACCAACGTCATGCTTGCACGATACAAACTTATATTAATTTCACATTCTGTTATCATTCTGCTACAACTATTACGATTATCAACCACGCCTCTATAACGCAAGGATTAAAGAAGCGCGTTTGAATATACACGTGATAAATCAATTGCAATGCTAATATTTATACGTATGGATATATCGGTAATTATTGTTAGATTCGAAGAATAATATTCGCGAGAGAAGAAAAACAAAAGATAACCATACGACATGTTCTTTATCTATTGATTTTTTTCATCAATGTAACAAGTGCGGGGGTGGGGGGGAGCTATCAAGTTGCTTTTGAAGCGAATCTCTCTGTGCTGCAATATGCTACCGTCAATATTTTCACTAACAGCGAAACCGACGAATAATTTGTTCAGACGGTTCCTGGATCCCTCGTGGTATTTTATTTTAATTTCGAATCAATATGTGTTGCTAGTTACTGCATTTATTGCAGCAAATTGGTTATATATGGAATGATGCCATATTTGTACGGGAATTCACATCTGAACAATATTTACATACATTCTCTTTTGGCACATGAATGCCGTTCATCATCTATTCGAAAATAAATCAATAATATCGTTATATTTGCAATTATTCGCATTTCTCGAACAACTGTATTGTAGATTATTGTGAATTTTGATCCCTTAAATATGAAATGAAAAGGAAATGAAAATTCTATATTAATATTTTGTGCGATTTAAATATAGAATAGATATATTAAAACAATTATATCTTCATTTGTGAAGAGATGTTAATACATTAATACATTATCTTAATTAATATACATTAAAATGTATTGCTATTTAAAATAGATAAGATGTAAAATTTTGATTAATACAAATCATTGAAATATACTAACAACGCTTATTAATGTGCGCAATAAATGTATACCTTCGGATTTCTTGTTTTTGTGAGAAAAAAAAACGTGAAACGAAAATGCCGAATTTTCAGCGCGTAATCTCTTGCCGCGAACAAAACTCAGGGACTGTTACCGGGGATATGGAGGTATTCGGAACGAAATATATTTAGCTTCGGCAACCAGCGGGAATTTATTTGCGTTTTATTGACAGTTGAAAATAAATGGAACCACGCGGCAGTGAAGCCGGGACCTGAATTGCTTGTATTGCGCAAGATTTTAGCGGACTATCTGTCTGCTCCGCGTCCTTCGCTCGAACTGCATAGCACGCTCATTTAATTGCAAGTGTTTTTGGAGCAGCGTAAGGGACGCGATGTTTATCGAGCTACGATTAAGGATAATAATATTTTCCGCGAGAGCTCGATGTTCTCGACGAAAGTTTCTTACGTAGGAAGGCAATTAGCATCTTGCTACTCCCTTTTATGCAAAGTACCGGGGACGCACTGAGCTTAGGTATATAAAATGAACCTTTCAAGCGAGCAGACCAATAAGTTCTATTCAGTTTGATATAACTGAGTTAATTAATTGTTCAAAGTAATTAGCATCGTAAATGAGTTTTGTCACTTTCCTCCCGGAGGCAATCGTCACTTTTACCCCGCGATACAAGTTATTAAACAGTGGCTTTTATCATAATTTGCGTGATGACGTATAATCTGACTTCTTTTTAGACTTGACATCTTAATTTTAACATGATACAATTAATTTTGTTATTTTACATATATTTTTCCTTAAACCAGAGTTTTGTAATTTTATGTTAGTTTTATTGATTTAAAATTACATTAGACATGATTTCTTTCTCACATTAAGAAATTTTGTTAGGATTATATTCATATGCACAGATATGAAATAAAAAGTAATTATGTATAAGTCTGCCATTTCACGAATGTCATTCTGGTGACAAATTCTTCCATTGCATGAAAAAATAATGGATGGAAATTGAGTTATAATCAAGCACGCGGCAGATGTCGGATTCAAAACAGATTTGCGTATAACTGCGATTTCATACATACCATTTCGGTATTATCCTTCGCTTTATGGGGAATTCATTCGTTTATATTGGAATAAAAATGAGCATCTCCCAGAAATCCCGAATGTAAAAATACGGCAGACAACTCGCGTATTTACAAAAAAGCTCATTGTTTGCGCAAATACTTTGAAAGTAGTTTCAGTAACGCGTATTTATTCCGGCGCAAAAGCCGACGGAGAAATAGGAATGAACATTAGTTCAGAACGGCTATCTTCATTAACCCCGCAACCAGGGAAAGCAGCGCTCGTTATCTTTTCACGAAGTAAGATTATCTCAAAAGATATCGGTAGCGTATACCTTAATTACAGTCTACGCGACCAGCTTTCATTATTATCTCTCCCCGCTTAATTTTAGGTCGTTTACTGTGAAAACAAAACTTCAATAATATTTGTACAGTACCTACTGTACCTTGGAGGTACGCACTTTGAAAGCCATCTTTTACGATAAGAATTTCTTATTTTTAAACTGTGTGCGAGCTTTGGCGACATGCCAAAGTCAACGCCTTTTTCACTTGAACTTTTCAACTCTTTAATCGTATCGCCGATAATTCTGTCAGAGGCAAAGGACCGCGCCTTCAATTCACAAAAAGCAGAAGAATAAGGGACGTCAGCGGATACAAAATTATGGCTTTTCATGTACTCGCTGTAATAATTTATTTACATTGCTTCGCATCCCGCGCGGGCGTGGCTGGGAACTGCTCGTGACATGAATAGTAATTAGTTTCGCACTACTATAGCTTACAAGGAAATGGCGGAGTGACTTGTTCGATGAAGGAAGAGAAACGGAGTCAGGGCAGATCGTGTATAATACGGGAACCGTATTTGTGAATGCATGTCGCGTGTGTATGTGTGGTTGGATTCATGTACCGTGGCAGAAGAGAGTACGGGAGAATGAATGTGAGTGTACGAGTCTTCTCGCGCTCGACCCTAGATGACGATGGCTTATATTCTTGTCAAGGAGGTGCCAAGTATCTCGACACCGTCGAACCATCCCCGTCACACGCGCCACATACCGTAACGAGATACCTTTTATTAAATTTTCTTCTCGGAAACCTCGCGCTCACATGTCTCACATGTCCTCCCGGCAGGCATTACGTTTACGGATCGATCGAGTCAAAATTCTGAGATCGCGGAGACCACGTGAGTATAAATTTTCCACGATTGAAGGGATTTTATGTTATCGCTGAATAGAAAATATCATTTGTATTCTACTGTAGGCTATGCGTATCGACGGAAATATTTCTCAGTTATTATGATTATGCAATATATTCGATCGCTCCTTAATTGCTCGTAATCCTGTAATCTCGTAACAAATTTATATTTTGCGAAAATAGAATATCTATTCCTCCATTCTTTGATAGTGTAACAAATGGTATTTCTTTCGCAACTGTGGCTATTTTAAGAAGCAATTTTCAATAATAAGCTATCGTAAGGTATTCACAAGGGACTACGCAATTTTGGTTCGTTCCATTCCGCGGCTTACGTTAAACTTTACCGGTAGAATTATAAATTACTGCGGTCTGCGGCCGACAGATCTTCCTTCCTTTGAGGTTGCGAAACTTTCTGGGACTAATAAAAACTTCGCAGGTCGAGCTTAATACCTCTGCGGGGATTTCCGAAATCGAAAAGAATGTAAATGCTCGCCCAATTTTACGCTAAAGGACTATATTTTAGTTAGATTTCCCGCATTTCTTCATTTTGCGCAAACTCGCAAACGATATTTTCCTGTCGACATAGATCAATAAACGCAACGTAGGTATTTGAATTTTACCAGACTCGCAGGGATGTATGCAGTAAAATAGGAAGTAACCAAGCGCCAAAGTTTCTTGTAAAATTGTGTGTGTATGTGTGTGATCAAAGCAATATATTCTTTTGTTTCTTTTAATACAACTACATGTGCACTATGTGTGTGCATATAAAACGTGTTTATTTCATACTGAGGCATCCTGAAAATGTTATTCCGTATAGGATAGTTTCTGATATAAATTCTATTTCCTTTTATTGAATTTTGTTTTACATAACTATAGAATCAATAAAAAAGTTACCTTTCCGATATTCTATAAAATAAATTCTACAAAAATAATTCTATTCGAATGGCGGATATATTACGTGTTTGCATCTGGCGTGAATAAACAAATCGGATACTTCGTCAGTTATTCTTGCAAATAAAACTGGCTCTTATCCAAACTTTTGTGTGTATTTAGTCTTAACGGTACATTCGCTATTTTAGTGTATTGATTTTACCTAGAGTGAACAATTATAATGGCATAAAAGATGCGAATAAATATATGGATGACGTATTTTGCTCTTTGCACAAAGAACGACGGAAAACGGTCCAATCATATAAGAGTTCGATTCGCCTGCACTTCGCATATTTCGTTTTTCCTCTCGCGTGAGAGAAGCCCCACGGGAAGAAACGAACAGACGGAAAGGAAAACGAGATAACAATAAAGGACGAGATTGAAAAATCACGTTAAATACCGTACAAATGGTCTCGTGGACACGGGAACAAGTGCACAGCAAGGGTCGACTGAAAGGACATAGAAGAAGCTGGAAATATCGGTCGATGTCTGAGCTTGCTAGCCACGAATTGCTATCGCGGTGGTAGTAGCAGCGGCAATAGCAGCAGCAACAGCAGTAGTAATAGCATCGGTAGTAGTGGTACCAATGCGGCAGTAGCGCCCGGTAGCAGTCGCATTCTTCTGGAGAACACACACGAGGGTAAAGTCGAGATAGAGGCGGTCGAGAGGATGAGAACGAAAGGTATTGGTATGGCGTTGTGCATTCACGTCACGTGCTACCTACTCCTACTTCTATGGACAATCCTGTGCTTCGGATAACCTGTTTGCCCGCCTTTTGCCTCCCTTCCCCCACTCAATAAGAACCTTGAGTAAATCAAGGGTTGGCGTACCCGCCGCGCCCTCCGTCTTCTTCTCTCGTCTATCCACCGTTCTCCTCCACTACACTTTCTGTTTCCCGTTCGTTCCTTTTGGGATGGTTTACCAATAATTTTCTCTCTCTTTCTCCCTCTCCATCTCATTCTCTCTCTTTTTTTTCTTCCCTTTTCTCCTCCCTTTTATACACTTTTAGTTTAGCTTTAGTCTCAAGTCGTGGTAATACGTTGAATCGGTGTGGTGGATTTAAGAGATCCTATTACGCCAATATTGCGCTGTGAAGTGATACTCATTGCTTTAAATAAAATCGTAATATAAAAGTCGATCGCATTATATTGCTTGGACTCTTATCTCAAACGATGTATGAATTGTTTCGTGAAATTCTCACGAGAGATTTCCAGCGCATTCAACTTCGATTTTTATTAATTCTCAAAGGAAGATTTAAAAATGCCAGGCCTTTACTATATCAATTAAAAAATGAAATTATATTAATTATGTCAAGCTATTTTTTTATGACACAATATACAAAATTAATCCAATTGTAAGATAATAGTATCGAAATAAGAATGTAATGTCTGTTAAGTATCAAGGTCTCATAAAAGACCAACTTTGAATAAAGTTTCATAGAAACGTGAGAAAAACAAAACTATAAATATCTTGTTTTTCTTCAAATCGATTCATTTGCTGATTGGTTTCGCAATTGCGAGAAATAGATATCATTTACGATAACTAGCCAACGTGGTCTATTTTCGCGTTTTCACAATTATTGTTACTGTGTACCGTAAAAAAGACAGGTTATCACAGATGTTTACGACGAGCTATCCGCCGTTATAATAGAACTTCGGGTAAACATTGAAATTGCATTTGCCAATAACTTTACTACGTAAAATTCTATCGAACGTCGTCGGTTCTCAGCGGCATCCTCCTTGTCGTCGTCGTCGTCGTCGTCGTCGTCGCCGTCGCCGTCGCTGTCATTGCTCCCCCAAAGTTGCCGGAAGTTACGCCCCCTAATCTTGCCCGAGGAAAATCTATGGTCCAAGAACTATTATCATTATCCGCTTATTTTCACTTCTCCTAACTAAGTTTCCGGTTCCTTCCGGCTCTCTGTCTCCCCTGCTCACGTATTTCATTAGAATAATGTAAGGGATTAATTATCCGCCGAAGGTAGAAGAGGAATATCAGTTTGCACTCAGCAATTTCCTCTGTACGACCGATTTCCACTTTGGCTCGCTTGCAATTTGTGAAATTGTTTCGCGGACTTAACAATGACTTGAAGAATACGTCTTTACTCTCTTTCGTAATTTGCATCGCCCGTAACGATCGGCTTTCAACTTAGAAAAACGGTTTCCTTTCGTAAAATGCTTTCCTTCGTTACATGTCTACCGCGATGCGAATTAATAAATGTGATTTTACAACGTCCAGGAGAATATATCGACAAGTTTCATAATTAAATGTGGTTAAGACATTGTCAGCTGACTATATTCCCAACCGCCGAGAACTCCAAAGTGGAAAAGATAAACTGTCAGTTTCGGAGTCAGTTTTCCTTAAGCTGATTTTCGTTTAAGACGATCAAACTTCCTGTCTAACTATGTATAACTGACAAAGTTTCACCGATTTTATTAAACAGTACAAAAAATTAATTAACCAGGTGACGCAGTTGATTCGCAGCATTCTCCAAATGTTATTCACGACACGACCACGAAATTAATCCTTGTCATATTTGTTTGTGACACAATGGAAACATTTATAGTGAAATTTCTCGTCACTTGTGGGCAATTATTTTCCAGATTCAACAACAATTACTTTACTTTAGAATGCAATGCGTTTGAAAATTGCGCTATTCACTGGTAAAACACAATGCTCAGAAAAGCTGTAAATCACACAGTAATTGTTACCTTTTCAGTCCTTTCTTATGCGTGAAAATTATATCATGAAATAATATGTTGTGTGATTTCCAATATTTCATGAAAATTTTATGCAACTCAATATTTACCACAAATATGGCATCCAAAAAAAAACCGCGAAAAAATATTGTTCTCTATAACGTTTATATATTGAAAACACACGCAGACACATTCTCTCTCTCTCTCTCTCTCTCCCTCTCGTCATTTTTCTTTTTTTTTTCTCAACGTACGATTGCCACAATTGCCACAAACCTATTACAGTTTCAATAATCCTGAGGGTTGCATTTCAAGAATCACGCATTTAGAGGTGATATTCGAATCCATTCTGTTCGCGTCGACAACGCATTCAGTTTTCGTAGTCTATCAGGTGAGAAATATGATAATATGTTCATCGTGTGCTGTAACATACGCATCGTGCGCGAGGCCCGGTTACCGCGATGGTAGAAATCGAGTTAGGCACTGTGTGCACCGAAAGCGCGTTTCATTAAGCATATCTATTTCCTCACATAGCGTGGCTTAATGCGCTTGCCGCGTTGGTTAAACCCGCCCGTTTTAATGGAAACGCGGATGCATAACCAGATACAACTTCCTTGAATATTGTACCAAGATTTCGGTGTCGGTGAGAATCTATCGCTGGTACAATATATTTCGTAATTAATGTTTTACATGTAGCGCGCGAGCGCTAGAGAGGTGTTAAATATTCTAAATTATTATACACATGCACCATATAAAATGTGACATCACGAAATACGATGTAACTTTATCGCCAATTTACAGATTTTTCATATATTTACGAAATTTGCGTAATCTTAACGAGGAATTAATTAATTACAAACAAATTGCTTCATTACTATAAATTATTATAAAACGTTAATTTCATTATTTTATACTAAACGATATTTTTATGCGACACACGTATATTACAAAATTCATAGTAAATTTTCGATCTTAATTACGCATATTAATTACGCAACGCGATTAATTAATTACAAGATAGCAAAATCAATATCTATATAGCCTTGTTGCATTTGCTTTCTGTTTAGCAGGAAATTGATCAATCGATCAAGAAATGTTTACATTTTAATACATAATAATTCGTTTAACCGTGACCTGCTTGTTCAAGCTGTTTTACTTTAATTTTTCCTCTTTTTACTGGTTTTTGCTTGAATGCTGAATTATTGGACGTAATAACGTATTTCTGGTGTCTTTACGGTCGAATGATGCGGCGATAAGGTTGAATCTATCACGATCGAGTTCTTTCGCAGGGGTCAGCGGCAAGATCCGTATAAATAGCGGCCGTTCGCACGAGTACTCTTTCTTCGTGTTCAACAGCGATAAATCACGGTCCGCGGCAAACTGCTCCCGCGAGATTCGTCGGAACTTACTGCCTTACGTTCATTACTTTTCCGGGCCATTTTATACATCAACCTGCGAACGGTTGCAAAGCAGATTACCACAGCTGCAACACGACACATTCTCTATCTTTCTCCTTCTCTCTCTCTCTCTCTCTTCACCTATTCCGAATTTTCCGAGCTCACGCGTAATATCCTCCTCAAGCAGAGTCGTGACTTTGCAAGTTTCCCGGAGTAGTCTCGATTTCTCTCGTAAACACGTGACACTCTGGGCGAGAAGAAAGAGAGTTGCCGCGAGAATAGGACGCAGCTGCAGCGACAGCTCGTAATCCCGAGTCACGGAATGGACGTACGAAGGAGAGGGTCTACTGTTCGCCGCGAAACGGGGAAACAGAGACTGGCAAACGTGATATGGAGGAGACGAACTCCATTACGCAACGCGAGAAAATAAGTTAACCATCCAAGCTGCCAATAGAAAGACCGGCGTGTCTGAGCAATTCGTCTTAGCTGACATTCGGCAAACGCCACCAGCTGCGCTTCCCGTACAAAACGCCCCGAGGAAATACATATACATAGCAATACACGGGCGGCTTTTTATCCGAGGACTTCTCTTTCCCGGAACTTTCGATGGCTGCAAGCTGTTGCCAATATACGGTCGGAGGGATATGGTACATAGCCCAGCACACATAGCGGCTAATAATTTTTTTTACTCTCATATGACGATTTGTTTTAACTCCGCGACGAGGATAAAAATAGAAAACGAATGGATGGTAAAGGACGTTCAGTTTTGACTGGAATTATACATACTTTAAATTATTATAATAAAGTTTGCACAAACGGGATTTTATTCTGAAAATATGATTTAAATAGAATAAACTCTGTTAAAATATGTAGAACATTTATTAGAAGTATAATAGGGGTTTTTAGTTTCTCAGACGTAATCAGATAATTATAGCTGTAGAGATTGTATAAATAATCACAAATTTCGAAATGAAGATTTGCTATGCATATTCAGAACGATTACACTAACCGGGTACAATTTGTATTTATGAAGCGTGTATTCTGAAAAGCCTCCTCAAGTTTACGTGCAACAATTTGATGGAAATTGCATATTTGATAGAAACCGCGCGATCTCCTGAATGCGTGTCACACCTCGTGTTATGCTTACAGTCTAATATGGATACGCGACGTCACCCAAGTTACACTCTGAGGAATTCGTCCAAGAGTTGTGCCATTGTACATATACGTGCTATTGAATTTCAAAGGTGGTCCGTTGCAATAAATAAAGTTGCGCGCCGAGCGAGTTATTTCGCATGACTTTCGTTGTCGCTGTCGTGAAATTGTGAAATCCTCTGGAAGTTTTCGATATCGCCGTCGAGCGCAATCGATATATTCGATACGCGAAATACTCGCCATTGATACTCGTCAATGGAACGGTCCGAGCTCTTTTAAGTAGAATACGCGCGTATTGTTTTGCACCTTCCACTTTATAGCTGGAAGAGAAAAAAGATTGCGCGTCCATCGGTTCGTTTTCCATCGAATTCTATTTTTATAGCTTGTCCATTATATTTCCTTGCGAGACAATGGCAAAGACCTTAAACAGCACTTTCATCGTATCCAATTTGAAACATTTAACGTTGGTCATAAATAATAAATGAACTTGGTATGCGATTTAACGACCAGACACCGAGATCGGATAACGACAGTATGTTGCGTTTCCTTAAACGTATTTACCAGAAATAGTAAAATTCTTTTAATGGCTTGAAATGCTTGAGAGATGCGCGCATGACTAGAATGACGACTTTTACGACGAGGTCGACCGGAAATTGAAGCCGCCAGTAATCGTAAAGATCTTGAATGAATTCGTTTCCAAGTTTCACGAGTGCATCTGATAGAAATATAGTCGCGACCAGATTAATAAGAACACTTAATGTTGGTCTCGCAATCTTTCTTGTTTGACATTTCGATTGTAGAATATAATATAAGAATGGAATAATGAAACGATAAAAAAGTTGAGTTTGATTTCTGATGTCTTATTGGATCGGCATTAATGTCTAGGTAACTTTTAAGTCTTTTAGATTGTAATATAGTTAGGGGTTTAATAAGTATACTCTAGAATAAGCTCCGGTTGTATTTCTCCTTCTCTTTTGAAAGTTCTTTTTTTATATTAAACTTCGTAAAACAGGATTTAACGTAAATCAAATTTAACCGCTACTGCGATGCTTATAATCCGACTTTTGCGGAATTATATAGAAAACAAATAAATTGAAAGTATATTGGAATAATACCAATGTGTGTTTAAATTGAAAACTTTTCAGATGCACATGTATATTTATGAAACAGGTCACTTATTTTGATATAAAATTAAATAAATATATAAATGTTTTTATAAAAAGCAAATAAAATAAAATATTATCGCAAGAAAATCGAAATCAAATAAAAAAACGGTACATTGATAATTAAGTCGATACGAGACTTGTAAGTAGTCGATGGCAGCGTTAAGGCAGACATCGCCGGTATAAAGCAACCAGTAACAAGTAACGAAATGTAGTCAGCCGCGCGCAGTAGTCAATGGCGCCGTCAAGTCAGCCTAAAATAATTAGCTAAATTCTCATGAATCGGATAATGAAAATATGAAAAAATCGCACGCTCTGTACAATTTTCAGTTTAAAATCTTACGAAAAAATATTTCCGCTAGAGATATTTTTTCTACTTTTTGATTGAAACGTTTCAATGACAGAAAAGTCGCTTAAAAAATCGACATTTTTCCATGCATATCTATATTCGGCAGTGGGAAAAGCGTGTCGCGGAATACATTGCAAACCGCGGAAACGGAAATGAAAAGCTGCATTGCGAGTGCGGGAGAGCTCGTTTATAAAACACCGTGTTGCTTAGCGCGGCGTGTAGCGCTTATCGTCTCGCGGGCACACAAATGAGATAAACGTGGCGCTTGTATCATTCCGCGCACGTTTCCACGGCTGAGAAGGGATAAAAAAGGGTCGTGCCGATGAACGGGCTGGTGAATCGCGTTTTTTTTTCTCCCGCATCGTGCGAAACTGCAACTGCTACAGCATGATGTGCACGCGCTATGCAACGCCAGCATCTCGGGGGCACGGTCATTGCGCCATAAGGCCGACAATTTAAATGACGCTCACGTCGGCAAGAGATTTATAATACGACACAGACGACTGTTTCTTCACCGACGCAGCCGACTTCGATAGTAGAAGACACGTAACTCTTTTCGAGATATAACTACGGGACATGCAGTTCCTCCTCGTTTGTTTCACAGAAGAATATATCACGTCTACATACGTACATATTTTTTATTTTCCTTTGGTATGTATATATAAATGGATTATTTCTCCCGTTACGTCTGGAACCGTCGTATCCGACGACATATCCTGCGTCATTGTTTCCGCAAACAGTTTCTGCAATATCGAACATAACTCACACGATTGCAGGCAGCCATGAAGATTTAATGAACATTTCTGCAATATTTAATCCTCTTAACAAACGATATGTTACTATAATAATTTATACAAACTATTTATCTTTTTAAACCGTTTCTTTTTTACCGGTTCTTCCGTTTGATTATTTTTGCGGCAGCGCTGGTGTTTACATTGTCATAAAACATTTTATAAAAAGATTTGATATAAGCTGTGTATATTACGCGTTGGAGTGTGTCTCCTATGCAATAGGAACCCATCCACGCGAGAGGTTAATGTGATCTACTGAAAGTATATCGGAAATAGCAGTATAAATAGCTTCGATCTTCTGTAGCTGAAGGCTACGCGCGAATCCTCTTACGGTTCAATTTACGACTGCAAGTGTATCGCAATGCTTGTCGTGTGGCGCGATCCATTTATACTGGAAATGTTCACCGGAACGCGTACGTTACGCAGATAGATGCGCAAGAAGGAATACAGGCGTCCTCGGAGTCCGATATAAATTCCGATCAGAAATATCCACTTTACGGAGAAATTCGGCTGCGTGATTTATTTCGCAGGTTTTCCGCAAAGTGAAATACCCATTTCAATTTGCGCGGATCGACACGTCGCGTCCGTCTCTCGTCGCATTATAGTATTGTTGGCAAAATTTCGAATAGCGCGTTAAAACCTATTGTTCGCTGTCACGATGTAATTTTCAATACATTCACATCAATTTCTAACAGGCTACAAAAAAGCGGTACGGTTCGAGTTTTTGTACGTGAAATACGGAAATTGCTTAATTTAACGGGTGAAATAACAAAATTGTTCGCGGAATATATACCATTAATAATATAAATTTAATGCGTAAACGGAAACAGGTCATATGATTTTTCGATTAACCGGAGATTTAAATACCGTAAAATAACTTTAGAAGAAACAAGCGAACTTTTAAATGTACTGAAGCATTTTCCAAAGAAACAATTTGAGCGGTTAATGAGCCACAAAAAGAGAAGTTTGATATTATAGAGCCATTAAATTTTAATCGTCAGAGCGCCAATACTTTGCGCGTATTTTGTATCTTATATAAGCCGCATAATGATCGTTGTACAGTTAACGAACTTGAAGTAACATGAAAAAAACTTGTTGTAAGAATCCCGAATATCTAGAAAATAATGGCGAGCAGCATCCTCTCTTTATATTCTATCGCTAGTAATTTTGTTCAAAGAAACATTGTTATTCATAATTATAGTTTATATTTGCATAAAAGCACTGAAAATAGCAATTCTATAAAACTTTAGTAGAAATTATTATAATGCATGGAACGTCGCTAAATGTTGATAAATGAATTCCATTTCACCGAATACAATAATCCGATATTTTTAGAGTGAATGAAAAATTCACTGCGGTCCAGAGTCTGCGGCTTGCAGTCTATCGAGCCTCTACGAGCGTTGCACAGCGAGCGTGCTTCTCTTTTCGGTTGCGGTCGACACGTCACGGTAGGAAGAAGATCGAACGATCGAATACTTCGCCGGGCGATATTAAATGCAAGCGGTGCATCGCGTACGTGATATCTGTACATTCGTGTCGCGTTAAAAATTCAACGTGCACGCCATTGTCATGATAGTGATGTTGACGGTAAGCACTGTACACACTGGACGTATCGCGAAGCGGCCGTTTCATCCTCTGTGAATTAACAATAGCTCCCCAATGCGTTCGAGCTACGCAGAATACATTAATGCGTACTCACGCAGCGAAGGAAAATAGAATCGGTTGAATGGATCGAAAGCAATAGCTTTTAATGTGCATGTTTCTATAATATATTTCCGATGCCTCTGATTTTGCTTCAATGAACGCTCATTTAACGGAATTAAAGTTTCATTGGCGCGCCATAAATGTTTTATTTAACATTCTGCCGCGGATGAATTATATATAGATATGAATTTTGCGGCTATACAAAATGCACTAGACGCTATTTTTGCCGAAGATAAAACATTTTGTACGTCTTTCGTGTATTAGACAACATGTCCCGTGTAATCCGTGCATAGCTGGACACAATGCAGTTGATCCGATCTAAAACAATGGATAATACCCGAATTACAATCCAGCCGCGCGACGCAAATATCCACGTAAGCTCAGCTTTACTACTGGCATCTATACTCGTCTCCGCTGAAAGCCATCAGAGCGCTCGCGTTTAGGGAATCCTTGATTTTCGGACGCGCGAAAGACCCGGAAAACCAGCAAAGTGCTGCCGGTCTTTATAAAGCCGGCGATGCGAAAAGCGCAGACGGGAGCGGATGTAACGGGATGTAATCGTCCTGCGTGAGCCGCTGAGTCGCGATTATTACGAAAAAGAGAACCTAAAAGAGAACCCAAACCGACGGCGTCTGCTGAACAGGGGAATCACGGGGAGGGGGGGG
>VBVQ01003942.1:0-16658 GCA_011636635.1 Tetramorium simillimum
GTATTTAATTATTTTTAATGGGATTATTTTTCAACATAAAATATATGTGTTAAATTAAAGTTCTTTTTATATTCATGATGCTTAACATACCTACAATATTTAAATCTCAGAAGATAAATTAATATTGCTCTCCCTAAACAATATAGAAAGATTTGAAATATTTATTTAAATTTTTTCAGCATTAAATGTATTTTGAGTTACTTGTAGGTTTTTACATTGTTTCAGTGCGTTTGATTTTCGGAGTATCTATAGCTCAGAGAAAATATTTAACTTTCGGTGAACCCGACGAATTTGTATTCCGCGTATAAATCCGCCCAGCGAAGCGTAAAATTCGCGTCCGATTTTGGAGTTATGCTACCAGTCGCGCACCCTACGCGTAATCTAATATTTATACAATTAAGCCGATGGCGGTGGGCGAATGCCAGGGTGAAGGGACGCCTAACGAAACCTCGTTAGGCCGATCGGAGCGTGAAACCGTCGGCGGTGGTTTCAACCCTTCAAAATGGCTTCTTCTCTGAAAGATGGCCGAGCCTGCTGGAGTCTGGCTAATTTTTGCGAAAATTACACGAGAGGCAATCTGCCATCCCATAGGCATGTCAAAACGCCATTTTGCGTCAGCACCGCCTCCGTGATATACCTACTTTTCCATGTTGACTTTGATCCTCGCTTTGCGATAACGCACGCGCGTTTGAAAAACAGCGCCGCATAATTATAAATAATCCTTCTGAGATTGTTGATAAATATAAATGAGCTAAATCTACATCTTTCTCCCGCTTCTTGAAAACACTGGATTATGGAATAATGGATTTCGGAAGTACGAAATTCTCATTTAAGTTCTCCACCATTTCAACAGCGTAATTTGCACGCGAAGGAGAGTGACACGCTTTACGAAAATTCAATTTATTTCAATTCATTTCTTCTAAATGGTGCTCCAATTACTTTGTGACTTCTGCTTCCCCGTGACGCTTATAGATTCCCCTGCTTATAGTCGACTTAATAATTTCCCGAAGCATCTCGACGCAAGAAAGGGCACGAGAGTCACCTACTGGTTCGGGGTTGCGTATCATACGCAGGGATCTCGTCCCCGAGAGCATGCGGGCCACTTTGTTTCGGCAGCGAGAACATCAAAGGACTCGCCACCGTTTATTCTCTGTCTCGCTCGTTCGCAAAAGGACGAAGGGGAGTGAGAAAGAGAAAGAGGAAGAAAGAGAGTTCATATAATTTGCTTTTCACTTCGACGGATTTCAATACTATCGGAAATCTAGGAATCCATCCATCCCTCCTCCCTCGTACCCTCCCTTTTCGCTTCCTCTCGCTCGGCAGTAATGGTGCACGTCTCTTCTACAAAGGCACGAAATTAGTTTCGGACGAGATTCGATTTTCTCCGACGGCTGGCATACGGGATCGAAAAGAGGCCGTTTAGCAGGATACATGATGTGACATCTGCGAGAAGCGAAGGCGACGAAGAGATATACTATCGAATGATCAGAATTGACATCAAGGAAAAACGTCGATTTTTATTCTGTTAGGAAGTGGTTTATGTTAGCGCGAGTTTACAGAACGTGTGCAATTCATAACATCGTCGGATATCACACTGATGATGGATAAAATATTTAAAGAGATGAGATACGTTTAAATAAACGTTCTTTGTTTCAAAAAATACAGAAATATTATTAGAAATATAGAATGAAAAGGTGCAAATTATTTCCGTATTACTACGATTGTCCATTTGAATCATACAACTTTATATTCTCATTAGTATTTTCATATTTCGTGAATATTGAGAGAAAAAAAAAGATAATACGCTGATATAGATTTTTTTGAACTTTATGTGTGTACTTATGAGTATTGGGGTTGAATGAGAGAGGAACTTGTCAAAAGAAACATTTTGTTTTGGCAATGGATTATATAATATAATATAAAAATTCTGCTATATATGTATGTTTGTAATTCTAATTATGTATTTGTTATTCTAATTATCTGTATAATTTATAAAAATGTATTAATGATTTTATGCGCATGTACGTGAAAGTGAGGTAGGATATATTATATCTTTTTAAAACAATATACACTTTAAAACCTGGAAACTTTTGATTAGGCTACACGATAACAATAATAATGTAAATTCTGAATATATTTAAATATATTCAGAATTAACCATTTCAGCAGACTTTCTGTTCTCTTTAGTTGAAATATCGAGGTAATTTTTTTTCTGAGAAAAAAAACCTATGCCCTGCGATTTATTCGCAAGAAAAGAATTCCTGATAAACCGCTGCGTTATCGTGCCGCTTTTGCTTGGAATATTGCGCACAACTATAATAGCCGATGACGTTGCATGCACTCCGCGAAGTTCTCCGCTTCCGCAAGTCGCTTTCTTACAGAATAGAAATCGACGTTGTTTCTCCTTAATGTCAATTCGCATAACTCTCGTGTATTGTGTCTCTTGGCATCGATGTTCATCGTCCTCGCTTTTCGTAAACGTCACGTTGCGTATCCGTTTTCGTAGACATGTACAGGGTAAAACGTAATACTATCAGCAGGGAATGATGTATTTAGAAAAAAATAAATTGGAAACGTAAAATAAAATATTATTATATATAACTTTATTTGTACGTATTATCGAATACAATTTAAAATATGTATGCAAAAAGGAATATTTTATTAAAAAAATAAAAATATTTTCAACGTTTCACGTATAACTTCCTGAATAATATTATTTTTATTTGTTTTACTAAAAAAAGCTGCATATTGCAGTACATTTATTTATTAATAGTTTCTGTCAAAACAAATTCGAGAATATATGATCTTCTAGATTAAAAAAAAAGATGTAAATATACTATTAATTTTCTGTTTGTGGAAATAATTTTTTTTAAAACAAAGTCAAGTTCAAAAATATTTTATTCAATATTTTCGATTTATATTTTTAGAAGTGATCGTTCTTTTGTAGTTTCAATATTATATTACGTTAGCTATCCTGTATAAATGTCGATGAACTATGCGATGTGAATAATTATGACAAATTAACTCTTTCTATTAAATTTTGTTTTACACTATTCACTGCTTCTCAAGCCATTTTATAAAAAATTACTGGAAAACTATTACTACGATCGCAATTTTATATAATTTTTAAATATTATTATGTGTATATGTATATGAATAAAGCGAGTAAAAATAATATAAAAAATATTAATTATAAGTGAAATTCGTATACAAGATAGATTCGTTCGAGACTGACGTTCAGTATTTTAATTACAACTGACGTGAAATGCTCACGGCAATAAATAGCAATGTCAGTATCTTATTTAAATTAATTTATTTTATTTAAAAGATTTCTTTTAAATATGCAGGACACCTCAGTCTCGCAGGAAAATCACAGAAAATTAAGGGCTTAATTTCTTGAAAGACATTCCGAGTCCTTCTTCAAGAAGGCAAGCTTCGCAGCTTAGTTGCCATTTTCCGCTGCGCTTATTTTCCCATACCCAGTCAAAGAACGTAAAGAGTGCCCGATTCCCGGTGTCACAAACGCTCCACTGTCGCGGAAGAATCATGGACGCGCGAGTTTACGAGGCTGGTATGCAAACTCGTCCCCGTCGCCGTCGCGAGAAAGAGAAACGAATCGCCTTTTTATTCCGTCGACAAAATCGATACTACTCGGCGGGGCCCGCTCGTGTGCCGACGTGAAAAAGGGTGCCGTGGCCCCCGTGAATGGATGGATGGATGGATGGATGGAAGGACGGATGGACGGGCAGGGCAAACACCGTACGACGGGATTTCCAAGGATTCCTTCCATCCCTCCTCTCGATTGCTGATGCTGAACTTAATATCGATTCGCGTAACGCGTTCTGCAATTGAACAGATATATAATATATATTCATATATTCATTCTCGTAAGAAAATCAACATAACATTTGTAAAATGATATCGATATTAACATTTACCGTTGTTAAATAAAAATGAAAACGTAATGGAAAAACTTGTTTGGAAGATTTTTTCGAAATGTTAATTATTTGATCGCCGTGAAATGTAAAATTTTGTAATAATTTAATTAATAATTTAACTAATTGATATTTATATAAAATTATTAGCTGAATGTTACTTAACGTAATGATTTATACACAAATAACCGCATTTATCTCTCAAAGCTAATTTTTTTCTATTACTCGTTAAGTTGTAATATTGAGAGTCTTTAATTTAGTTATTTATTTAACAAAAAATTTTATATTTTAATATTGTAATTTTAATATAATATTAATACACTTTAAATTAGAGATATTTTAAGTTGTAAAATTCGAATCGAAATATAACGGCATGTATAGGGTGTATTGCCTTTAACATCAGCCGCTTACTCGTCGGAGGATCGTAAAAGCGAGCCGGTCATAAACGAAGTTGAAGGGCCGCGCTGAACGCGAAATACGACGGTGTCCATTACGATTTGAGCTTCAGATGCGCGTAATGGCGAATTGAGTCGTGTCACGGATTTTGTATGGACCAGGGACATTTATGAAAGCTTTTATGAGCGTATAACGCGTGAAACATATAATTACGAGATATTAATTTCATAACATATGAGTTTATTACGACAGCGTTAATATAATTTTTCCTTAATTAAATATAGAGGATAAGAGAATTATGTATATATGATTTTTTAATATAATAATTTTTTCTATATTTGCTGCAAATATTTCCAATTGATAGTTATTACTTGATAGACATTATCGGCAGCTTACAGCTGAATGCTCTTTAAAAATTAACGCAGCGAACTTCCTATGACTTACTTCTGTTTGAAGCTTATCGAATATTATAACACTTCATGAAAAGAACATTTACAGATGAGAACATTTGTAAAATATTTTAATGTGTATTTAAGTTTAATTACAACTTTATTATTAATTATATATTTAATACATAAATCATTTTAAATAGATCAGATAGATAAATGATAAATAGATTATACTAATTATAAGAATAATAAAAAGTTATTTATTTGTCAAGGATTCATTTTTTAAATGAAAACTAGAATAGTATGTATATATAATAGAAATAACAAAAAACTTTTTTTAATTTTAATCTAATAAAAAGGACGTTGATTATAATTATAAATACCAACGTTGGTTTAACAGTAAAGAGTATAAAAATGTTCCATTAACACTTTTTTATAATTATATATGTTATATATGTCAGTTTTTATAATAATTAAAACTTATAATATGTTTATACTAATTAATTATAATATTAATTAAGAATATATTATTAAATATTACTTAATTATTTATTGCTTCAATTGTGTTGTTGAAAGTTGTTAAAATTAATTTATTAGTTATTAATAACGTTCTTCTCGATTAACACACGTTAATTTATCATGTTTCAAATCTGAAATTGAGTTCAAGATAGCGTTTGAAGTCGAACGCGAAACTTCGATTCCCCGCGAGAGTATCGCGCGATACACACGCGTGAAATTACATATTGGACATAGATCTCGAAATCCGTACTTCTCATACTTCTGGGATTATGCACTGGGTAATCGATAAGTTCCTTGCCAGCGTGCATTAATATTCGACGAGTTGAACGTCTGACGATTTCTTGGCGGATTTTATAATCTGCGTGAAGAAGATGGACGAAATTTTCTCATTGGTCGATTTCGGACGTCGTCGACCTCGAAATGGCCGGGTTACTCGTGCAAATATCCGCGAAAAAACATCTCGGCAACTCGCAGATACGCGTCCAGAAAAGACACGATCGTTGGACCCAGGAAATTGAGGATTTTTGCGAATATAGGTGTATTTCGTGAAATCTTCTCAAGGTTTTTTTTATTCTTTAAAAATAGGATAAAATTTCGAGGAAAGCTCGATGCGGTAAAATGTTTCGTTTTAGATACACAAATTTTATTATAAAAAATTACAATAATAGAAAAATGAGACGCGCAAATGTTTAAAAATGTAAATAAAATTTTTCCGAATATGGATTAAATGTCGAGTTATATGAAATTTTTTAGAAATAAATGCAATGTAATATACAGAATTTATAATAGAGATATATCTAGTTTTTAATTTATAATAGAGATATATCTAGTTTTGCACGTGCTCTCGAGATTGAATTTCAAATTACTCCACTTACGATTAAATTAAATAATGTTGAAATAAAAAAATGCCGAATATCATAATACATAATATAATCAGATGGTACGTTGTTTTTGTTACACGTATATTTTTGTAGATAGTACAAATTTCATCGTGTATGACATTTCTCGGCTGACAGTACATGCAAGTACCTTCTTCAAGAAGTATAAAATAGCAATAAATCTTGTCGAGGAGAAAATAACACTCTGTTCATACACAGACGGTCATTCGGTCGTCCGGGAAGAAAGACTGTGCTTTCCGAAAGTGGGTGCTTTATTCTGAGCGAAATTATACCGCGGCGGAGGTACAGTTATTGCGTCACGACACGTGAATCGATACGCTGGCCGTGCATGATTCCGCGGTGTAAAATATTGCCGAGAAATTGACGGTAAGGCACACCGGATTATCGTGGCCGCGAGATATCGAGTTATGTGCTAGCGTGTCTCACGATAACGTATGAAGGATGTGTCACCCCCCTTTGGGCGAAGATAGAAGGGGGTGTCGATTCGTCTCTTTCGAAAATAACGCTTACGTAAGTTCCCGATCCTTCGTGATGCGCAACCGGTTATTGTTTTATAGGATAGAATAGACACGAGCTGGTCAATCTCTCGCGACCGACGGAAATGGCGCGGCAACGATACCATATCTATAGTATTTCAGGTAATCCCACGATCGGCTAGAAATAGAGCTGGATTTTATTTAACGTTGAGGATATTATTGCGATACTCGTAGTATAATGTAACTTTACGATAGTTTTGCGGAATAAATTGAAAGATGCATAAATTGTTTAATTAGTATTATAAATTTACAAGAAGTATAAATTAAGTCTAGTTAGATATTAAACAATTAAAACTCATTTGCTATTTTCTTCACATTTTAATTATTATGTCTTTTATAATAGTGAGATCTTAGATAATAGTGTAAACATATCTGATATATTTTAATACTATAATTATTATTCATGATAGATAAACTAGGTTTTTTATATTATATATTTTTGAATTAAAAATATTTTTAATATTTTAAATAAATCATTCGTATGTGATGAAAATTATGATTACCAGCGATAATTAGCTATAGAAAGAAGCAAATTTATTTGAAAAGGGAACCTTTCAATTTATTACGATTTTAATTTTTATATCTTATTATTTAACACTTGCAAACGAATAGATGAGTTGACCCTGCGCAACGATAAAACCGAATGACTAGAGTGACACATACTAGCTGATGCCATCGTTGTTGACTGGCACGAAATAGGGACGGCGAGAGTGGTTGCGCAAGCGGTGATTAAAGTTATCGACCATAATGAGGAGAGGGAGCTCTCGAGTTAACGACTACTGGGCTAGTCGCGAGCCTTCACATTGTCGGCGGCGGATACTGCAAGAGTTTAGGTATAATGCGAAATATACCCTCGGCTACGGCAATTTTTTGAAAAAAAAAAAAAAAATCTGCAGGAACTGAGAATATCGGGTCGTTTATTATCCGAAGATTGTTGATCCAGAATCGGTATTTCATATCCAACCGGTCTAATAGAAAACGGGGAAAAAGGGAAATAGAAAAATTCGAAACAACCATAAAAGGATAAGAAGACTACGTAGAATTTCCGGAAACCTTCAAGCTAAGCCCCGGCCAGATCATCGATCTTCCAGCGTTCCATTTTTCTTCGCTCATTTGACTGATCGATGATGCACCCCAGGTTTTCATAGCTATTGAATCGATGAATTTCATAGCTGTCGAAGCACCTTCTTCGCTTCCGGCAACACGTGCTGCATTCGCTTTTTACACGTGGATCTTGTTTCCTAGATTAATGATATTAGCGTTCTCCCTCCTATTATTATCACAATATACACGTAATTATATTGGATTATCTTGGTATTGGTAGTATTATTAGAATTTATTCTATACGGGAGTAATTATTCTTCATGAAGAAGCAAATAAAAAAGTAAAATAAAGCTTTTTGATACAATGAATTTTCGTCATTTTTAAGAAAAGTATTCATTATTACAAATACAATGAAATTGAAGGAATGTGAGAGAGAAATATTTTATTTTTTCGATTTTAAAAAATTTATCTTCTATTCGCGCGCCTCTAGATATCATTATATTCGTCTCGTCGCCGAGAATAGCAGTTGCTTGTTTCCAGTTTGTACACATACACACACACACACACACACACACACACGGTAGCTTTCGTAGGCGGGTGCGACAATGGGGTCGACGTCATTACGGAAATATTTCTCTTTACCGCGTTTTCCTCTCTCCGCCTTCTCTAACCAACCATTTCTCCATTGCAACGGTCTCTTCGACGGCGATACGGCCTCGCGAACGGGTTGCTCTAAGCTGCGAAGATCGCCCCTCATGAATATTCACCTGTGGCGGCCGAATTAGTCGCCCACCCTCCCCCCTCACTCTCTCTTCAGGCCCTTCTCGTTTGCGGTAACGCGAAACGTGCTACGAGCACCCTGACGCCAACATTTATGGAAGACTCTACAATAATCATAATCATTGCAGCTGCCATTTCGATAGAATGATATATCAGATGTCCTCAAATTTAATGTCTATATCTGACTACCAATTTTGTGACAAATATGTACAATTGAACTTAAGTATTCTTAATTTCGAGACATAGTAACCTTTCTTTTTTTGTACATCTCGATTTTCTCGAATTGCAAAGTTTTGCAAAGGTTGATTCGATTTTCTCGGATTGCAAGACTTTTTAATAACAATTTTTCTCTATTTTTAACACTTTTCCTCTACATTTTCTTTCTCTGGTCAATGTACAAAATAAAAAATATCTGGTCGCGTTATTGATCATATACATTGTACATATATGTATACTGTTATATATAATATTTCCTATCTTTATCTGTACATGCATAAACATGTAGTTATATGGAAAATGTGTTATAGAAGAGCGGATGAACAATACAGAAAAATATAACAAGAATATCAAAGCTCGATTGTGCTTTTTCTATCTGATAATCTTCTTTCTGTACATACTGCAATTTGATAAATGTAATACAGTATTTGAAATAGCTCGTGACTATGTTCATTATTACATAAACAATAATGTGACATATTTTTTTTTATTTATGGAACAGAAAATAGTAATATATTGTTTGCTTGACAATCTTTTCCTGTTTAGTTTAGTATAAAAATGCTTTCTTTTCTTTTATCATGTATATTTTCATACAATTTGCATTATTTTACTGCAGCGAAATTTGTCATGCACAGTTCACTCTGTCTTCAATTTTTATTATTGTATGCTCTTCTCTCATTGCTGAAAGAAAAATATTGCGCTGGAATAATAGCGGCATTAAATATCACATAATATCAGATATTTTACATCTTCTTACCAATTAACTTTTTTAAAGCATTTACATTTGGCTGTTCAATTTATTGTATAAATATCTGCCGTATAATGTTGTAGATTTTCGATTGTGTGGTACATCGCGATTGGCTCGTTAATCGCGAGCCTGGTGAAGATTCATGAAGCCTTGCTGGAGACCGTTAGGAATAATTAAGGGAAGCTCATAATTATATTCGGCATCTCGCGATTCTCTTTTTCACGGATTCTGCCCGAGACGAGCTTCTTTCTTTTGAATGTTCCATCAACGCGTTTATCAGCCTCCGCTTTAGAAGCGACGTCGACGGCGCATACTTCGTTATTAAACATCTTACTTCTTGCTATTCGTAGTTAAGTTTTCTACGAAATGCAGAGTGCTATAGTTACAAAAGCGGTTTTACGACCGCAGTTATAATAACATTTCATTTTATGACAGATAAATATACATGCAGAAAGCTTGAAAGTATCAACATATAATTTGCAAAAAAGATGAAAATGGCACTTGATGATTACAAAAAATTAGATAAAGTATATCTTTAACAACTTATGACATCGATTACCTAATTACGGACTATTGGCGCGTATAATCGTACTAGGATATGACTGATCGAATTTATATTTTGAGAAATAAAATTAAGAAGTGCAAGTGGTAAGAAAAAAATCACGATTCAAGAGATCCGATTACTATAATTAAAATTCTTTCATGGTACAAGGATAATAATACATTCACAAAGCGTAGACGCTATTAGAACGTCGTAGTTGTCAAGAACTGCACAAAGACGAAATGTTGTGTTCTCCAACTGGCGGCCGTTCAAATGAGCCTCCTTTTTGCTCGTCGCCGGTATACTTGAAATTGCCATACGGCTTATTACGGCGTTACACCCTTCAATCGCAAAGTTGGACGCCGTAAAAGCATCGTGGTACGAACCGCGCCTCTCCAGACAATAAGAAAGGAGGGCAGTTTCACGACGAATAGACATTTCTTTGGTCGAGCATTAAATAACGGTCTTAGTAATTTTGTTGCATTAAAAAGTTTTGATCCTCATAGCGAACGGGAAAGATAAAAGTTCCTTGAGAAAATGTTAAAATATATTATACAAGTAATCAGTATAAGTCCTTAAGAAGAAATATAACATATACCTATAACTAATTAAATCAATATTTTCAATAACAGTATAAATATAAAAAATTAAATAATATATCCTTGTTATAACAGCAAAATGAACTTTTACAATATCGTAAAATGATTGTACGTTTACTAAGCCAAGTATTTAAATTAATAAAGATTATACAAAGGATTGCAACAGGAAGAGGAAGAGAGAGAAATTATGGCAAATGCCAAGTTATACCTGGTGTATCTGTTTAATTTACTACAAAATCGCAAAATGTATATTAGACTAGTCCTGTTACAAGCGCGAGTTGTTATGCCATCCGTTAAAATGTACGTATATATCGCGAAAATGCCGCGGTTAAAAAATGCAAGTTGCTGTAAGCGAAAAAATATACTTTCGCGCCGCACAACATAACAAACGCATCGTTGCATATTTCACTGTTGCAAAAGCTGACAGAGTCCAAACGGGGATTAGCGGCGCGGTTTTGCAGTTTCTGCTTTTTTACATACACGCACGATTTCCATTAAATGCTTTAGTTAAACGTACATTTTAAACTTTTTTACATTCTTTCTCTACTTATTACTGGTAGAAAATTTTAACTTCGCGTATATGTTAAAGTTACATTATTGCTAGTAATGTAAATGTTAGTAAGTGCCAGTTTTTTAAGCAGTTTATCAAGAATATTATTATTTGTAGCAAATATTATAATTCGCAGTGATAATTTCTTTTAATTCCTTAAGATAAAAATACATAGGAATATGTTGTATTTAGAACTATTTTCTCTTCAATTGTATTTTTAATTTGAAGATAATAAGAAGATAACAAAGTCTAATTGAAGATACTATGTAGCCTTTCGCTGCGAGGATATCGTTAATGTTAAATTTAATGAATTTCGCCAAAATAAATTTAAATATGTAATAAGTAATTGAGATAAAATTCAATATATATAAGATCAATGTACATATAAAGTTAAATATGTACAATAATTAAGCAACAATAGTAGAATATTAGGTAATTAACATGTATATATGAAAAATTAAGAAAATGAAAACAAAAAATAAAAAAGTTGAAAGATCAAGAAACTCAGGCGACATCGTATGGTTTAATCAATAAGATTTTCTAGCGTGAGCCATATTCTCTCTCTATCTTTTATTTAAATTATAATCCCGAAAAGAGCAAAGATGAGATCGTTCCCTTATTAATTGGAAGGCCTGATGTTCCCGTTAGATACCAATGATAATGATTGGTGATACACGTGGCGAATATATTATTATACGTAAGTGTGTAAGGCGGTTCTCAATTGCGCACTTGGTCGAAGGGTGTATCATACCATGAGATTGTACACTAGATGATACATTTGGATTGATAGCGAAGAGGGAGAACGGCCCCGTAAAATGATACCTGTGAGGGGTGGCTCGAATGTTAATTGCCTGCATAATTAATGCCATTACCCGTGCCCAACGCTTCCTCGGTTGATATTAAAGTACATAGAGTTTCTGGGTACCTAGTGCTTGTGTATAGTATTCAGAGAACTGATAGTCAAAATACTTAATACTATTAGTAACATACAGAATGTCTATATAATTATTCAAATTAAAATAAATTACATTTTTTATTCATATATGAAATTATATATACTCAAAGTTATTTAGTAAGTTATTTATATAGCAAGTTTTTTTATTCACACACATTTTCTAAGTCAGTAAACAGCGTCCCGATTATTTGTCCAATAAAAAACACAGATTTTTATTGAAATAGTAATTCCATATGCTTAAATCAAATGATTTAACTTTTGATGCTAATAAGCATTATTTTTAAATCTCTGTAAAAAGTTGATTGCAAAAAATATTACTTCAGCCAGGGGGTTTGAACAATAATAACTTCTTCTCGAATTCATATTGGTCCAATTTTACTTATTGCTGTTCGATTATTATTTCGAACAAATTCTCCTTGATTTATCGGTTATTGCAAAAAATATTATCACATGTTTTAGTAGTCGAATTGGTAAGGATATTACATATTGTAGGAATTTAGATTTAAACCCTTAGAATCCTTAATTTAACGATAAACATCGAAGTATCGTTTAAAATCAATCATCTATATATGCGCGTATGTGTGTGTATATGTGTGTGTAGTCTATTAGTGAATAGATATATGTTTTTCATATTGCAAATTTAAATGAGGAATGTTAATTAAAGCGCAATTGGTCCTCATTATTTCCTTTCGCAATTTTTTGTTCATTGCACAAGTGACTAATGATAAATAAAGTGCGACCATTGCTTTAACGTGAAATATATGGCACCATTTATTAATTGGAATTGAATTGACTCTATCATGCGTAATTGCGCCTCTCGAATTTAACCGAAATAGTTCACAGTGAGAAAAAACTCAATTATTATGAAAGGTTCTAAAATTATCAAATGTTATGATTGATGGTATTTAATACAATCTAATTAATTTTAAATATAAATACATTTATTTAATTACGCACTTTTATGCCGTGCTTTAATTCATCTCGCATTTATTTTTATCGAATTATTATTTGTAGGAATACTGTGTTTTATGTAAGTTTCAACAGACTATCATTGTATTCAACCCCTTGAATGCGTACCTGACTCATCTAACTTATATGCAGGCACATGACATGTAGCTAAGGGCGCTTTTTAACCTTGTCTCTCCTTTGGTTAGGGAGCGATACGTGGGCGTCGATTAGGTCATTCATCGCAAACCCTCCCGTCACGCACCGTTTTGCGGTTTACCGCGTTTCTCCGCCTTTCTAGATCTATACCTCGCTGGGCCGCTGGGGCTGGGGTTGCGCCCTCTCTCCCTGCCCCCCCCTTCTTCCTGAATTTGCGTAGCCCCGTTGTATATATGTGCTTCAAAGTTTTTAATTTTGTTTTCTGTACCTATGGTTACGTATGCAGCACAGGGATTATTAACGCGAATCAACTTCCGCGAAAAACAAGGTAGATCGATGTCGAAAAACATATAATTTGCGATCATAAAGCATTCATTTTAATGACAGGGACACGCTGTGTATTGTACCGAAACCAGACGCTGAAAACGGATGTATCACATGTTTGTGATATACATATGTACGTGTATATAAACAGGATATTATTTGTCGCGCTGCGAAACAAAGTTTCTCGATTGTGCAATTGTCCTATAGTTTTTATTGCATTTTACACATTTTAAAATATATAAATTATGCTAAAACATGCGCAAAAGCAAATGACAATTAGAGACATATTTTATTTAAAAAATATTACATATTTTCATAGATTTCAATAATATAATTCAGCAAAAATGTTTAAAGGAAAAAATATGTCCATAGCTTTTTCGAACATTAAATCCGCATATTGTATTCGTCAATTTTGGTATTGCATTCATATCCAATAATCTGTAAGCTTCTCATGTTATGAATACTTGCAAAAGTTTGAAATTTTTCAAACATCGATAGGGCCATTATATGAAATTTGTTAGTTTTATCATCAGATTTATTCGGCCACATGAAAAACTTTTGAGTTTGAATGAGCAATTGAAAAATAAATTTACTATAGTCTTTAGTGATTCAAATCATAATTTTCCTATAATATAATAAATCCATTATTTTTTTATTACAAAAAGTTTATTAATCAATTTTTCGCAGCACATTTTATTTAAGGACAAAAAGTTCTAATAATATATTTAATTTTTAACGAAGTAAAATTTTATAAACATATATCATAGCACAACAAAGTATGTTAAAATTTTTATTTTCTCCTCGAATTAAAAAAAATTAATGTGATGGAGCATTTAAAAGTTAGAATTGTATTTAATATAAAAAAAATACAAGCAGTGATGATTCTCTTTCTCGATTAAAAAAGTTATTTCCTCCAAAAAGAAACGCGAATTTTGAAATTGTGAATTTTCTGTCATCAATAAAATTCGTTTTAGACGATCTATAATGCAGAACAAGATTATTATATGTGATAGCGTTCCAATTTCGTTCTTACGGTTTCAGTAATAGCCAACAGATTTTACAGCGAAAATATCAGCGATACCGGTCAGCTCGCCACTATCGGGCAGAATTTTCGAAAAGCGCAGTCGGCATCGAACATCCCCGAATCCCGTACGGGAATAACGACCACGGGCATGTATACTGGCGGAACGAATAAACGTTATCCGGCTCGCTTTGATCATTCATTCTGCAGGGCAGAGCTGGGTCGGCGAGTACGCGGTACTCGAATAAGTGCGCTGCGAAGTACTAAATTGCGCTAAATTGCGGGGGGAATGCGTTAACACGCCCGAGCTACATACCGCGTAGCCTGTTCTGATCGACAATCAATTTGACGCCGAAGAATTTATCGCGTACACAGAACAGAACGTGCAAGTATTGATCTGCGCGATTGAGTATGATTGTTTCAGTAGACAATTAAATTATAATACTTTCAGTCTTTTCAAGTTGATACAAAATATTGGTGCACTGCATATAAAATGATGTAGGTGAAAAGTCTATTTTATGAAACGCTTTTGTAAAGTACTTAAAACTTTTTCATAAACAATCACATTTTTGACATTTCGGAGACATTAATAGGGCAGAACAATATTCCGATTTTTGCTCTCAATTTCTATATTTAAATAGCACAGAATAAAAATTGAGGATATGCAAATGGTATCTTTTCTCCTCTTTTCATTTCCTTGTATGCATATAAATCATCTAAGAGACATGTGAAACGTGACAGGAGAAAATATTAAGAATATAAGAATCTTAAGAAAAATTAGTTAAAAATATTTAGATTTAACAAGATTATCAATATTATCATGTAAAATATAAAATCATATACACGTACATACGCGTGTGTGCTTGCTGTCAAAAATTGAATGGTTTATAAAATAATTTATATTTTGGTCTGACATGTATTTTAATATGAAATACAATATATCTTATAAAACATTTATTTTCCAATATTCTTGTTATAATATTTTCATACATAAAATAATGAGATAAATCAATTGATGCAAATAAAATATGAATTATTTAAGAATAATATGCAATTTACAATTTGCAATTATATCCTTTTATACACTTATATCTGTATATTACACATTAAAATGATGTAGATTTATCATTTTAACGTGATATATAATATGATAATCAATAGATTGTAAGAACGTTTTTATAATAAGTTTTTCGAAAACTTTATGCAATAATCTGATATATTATTAAAGATTATTATTTAAATTATTTTATCGGTAACAGTATATTTTAATCTAAATAGAAAAGTCGACTATTAACTCATCAATACATTTTATTTTATTGATTTTCTAAAAAGATTGAAAGTAATGTTTAAAAATTATTGTATATATATATATATGTCTATATGTATATTATGTTTATAATAACATATAAATATGTATACTTTGTACGTGTGTATTTGAATCATTAAAATTGATTTATAAAAATTTTGTGCAAACTGCAAAGTAGGAAGAAAATATATTTGTTGCATAAGACAGCATCATAAAAGACAATGGTCAATATATTTGAATGTAGATCCACCAAGGACAAATTGTCCGTAACATAGGAGCCCGTAAAGGATTTAATATTAATAGAGTCGGAAAAAATGGACGTTACAGTAATCTTCTGTATTTGTTCGTAGTTTACGTAATTCGAATATTATTCTAGATCATTGGCGAATTATCTTCGCCATTAATATTAACTGGACAGTTGTGATCAATAATCATTTCTTTGGAAGGCAATTCTCAATATCGCGGAACCTTTGTCGACCCCATGTTTGTCGACCATGTGTTTGTCGATCTCCATAGTGACTTTGCAATATTCTTCAGCCAATAAGTATTGTACGACAGATGTCTTTTTTACATACGCTACTTTTTTCTACTTTTTTTTCTCCACCTTTTTTTCTCTGTGTCTATTTGTGCTTTTAAATAACCCAGAATTGAAAATTATATTATCGAATGTAGATAATATATGTACATCAATCAATTAGTGGTAGTTAAAAAAGATTTTGTGGACAAAAGATTCTTGCAATTTTTTAATTAATATATTTTTTTGAAAGATAAAAATAAGTTTTATTTACATTAATTT
>VBVQ01003943.1:0-16658 GCA_011636635.1 Tetramorium simillimum
CCGTGTCCCCCTCCCTTCCTTCCCGCCCGCTCGTTTTTTCGTTAACGTCGCGAAGGGCAGACCCCGGCGGCCTGTTTGTGCGATTGTTGGCCACGTTACGGTGACTGCGGCACGCAACTCACCAGATTCTTTTGTCTTATTGTTAGACGCTAATTAATCTGCGACTGTGCGTTCGTCAAGAACCTGGTAAGGAAAGGGAAAAAAAAACGTTTTCTCGCGGAATAATATCCTTCAATTGCCATTTGCGGATTATATCCGCGTCGATATTTTTGCAAAAGATAATTCTCTTTTTGTTTTAATTACAATGTTTAGGAATTTAATGAAGAAAAAGTTCCCCCGTATTTTTTACATTTAATTTATCGAACACACATTGCCGTTTACTTTACTCGTGGCATTATAAAATTTTATTCATCTGTCAAGATGGAAATATCGAAATTTTGCGATAATGTTTCATATTCAGCGGCACACTGCGAAATCCATAAATGACTTCGTTCACAATTACTAATTAAATTTTCGGACATATGTATAAATTCTACAAAATCGATGCTGAAAGCTATTCCACGTTTTACATCGACGTTTTTCACTGGTTTCAATAACAGCGTCGAACCATATTGACAAAAGGATGATACTGTCGATATAGTTAAAGACCGAGCGTACTACCGCGCGCGTGCGACAGAAATTCCTCAGTCACGAAGGGCAAAAGTTCGGGCGCAACGCGCTCCGTGGCGCGATCGACCGTGGCGCGGGGGACAATCGGGCGGGGAAGAGATTTCTCGTACACACTGCTATCACGTGCACGCACACATATACGTACACACGGACGCACATACAAGCAATGTTGTGCATACACGCGTAGTCGAGCCGGCGTCGCGGCCGGCGAAAGAAAGTAGTCGGTCCCGTTACGAAATAGCGAGTGAATGCCGACTATCTGGGTCAGACAAAAGCGGAACTTCCGCGACGGTGTGCCTCGCGATCGCGTCGCGTCGCGTGGAGCACGCCCGCCGCAAATTAAAAATGATAACGGCGAGGAGAAGGTCTTTTTCTCTTCCTCTCCCTCTCCCTCTTCCCGTCGGTCCGAAGAAGAAAGACATCCGGACGGCCTCGGCGAAACCGCGGAACTCGACGGGATCTCGATTTATTATGTAATATAGCCGGAATGACACGAAGCACACCGGAGGGGCCTTGAGAGCAGTCTTGGAATTCGAAGCGAACGCTGAATCGTCTAATCTCGCTTTCTCAGTCGTAAGATAACGGGAATCGACGCCGGCGAGGAAGAGAGGAAAGAGGAAGATGGGAGGCAGTTCTCGTTAAAAATTCCTTCATTTTATTTAATCTAACGCATTACGAACGCGGAGAGAGAAAAATACACGGTTGCGCCTCGGAGAGACACGAAAATCTGCTCCGCGCGGCGCTTCTCGCCACGGCGCGGCGCGGTGGCCAATTTCGCAAATTGGCATCCCGGGGCACCGCGGGATTACGGTACACATCCTTCCCCGATTGTTTTTCCCTCGGTGCAATCGGGCGTCAGAAAAAGGGAACTCATTATTCACGCGAGCGAGAGGGGGGAGGGGGCCGGAATGCCGTTCCGAGGTAACGGAGAAGGCGAAACTCGCGTCGGCTTCGAAGGAGGCCGGCCGACTCGAATCGGAGGTGGTTCGGCGAGCTAAAGGGAATCGGTCGTCGTCGTCGTCGTCGTCGAAGTGCGTCCCCGTCCTCGGGGAGGGCACATGTCCCCGCGAACTTGACTCGCGCCTCCGACAAGTGGGTCATTCCGCGTCCGTGAGTGCCCGGCGCGGGGGTGGGGGCGCGGGCGCGGGTTGCGAGTCGCGTGCGGTGCACCCACGAGTTCGCGATAATCGCGAGGTATCGCGGAGGTACGTGGCTAGGTACACGCGCCGCGCCGGTGCGAATCTCCTTCGCTACCTTGACATGCATTCTCTTTCTCTCTCGCTCGCGGGCTCTGGCAGTCAGGGCCGGGGACGCCCGGAACGAGCCCGGGCCTCGCCCGAGTCTCGCGGACCTCCGCGTATTCGTCTGCTTTCACCGACTAATCACCTGTTCTCGATTCTCGTTCGTACCGCGATTATGCAATGTTCTTGAGAGCCGTTCTGTTCTCTCGAAGAAACGTTAGCTTGCCTTTACTGAGAGAAAAATATGCTTGCTTTTGGCCTCAACCACAATTTTATAATATTTCTAACCATAATTATGGTTAAAATAATGATCCGTATAGTTAAGTTAATCATATTTCGTGTTAGAAATATTATAAAATTATGGTTGAGGTCAAAAGTAACTATATTTTTCTCTCAGTATAGCTGCGGCTCGAAGGCTATATTCCGATCCGTTTGTAGATCAGGATTATTTGTCTAATGATAATTTATCTTGCCACGCTTGAAAAAGAACACTCTCAAGCATGATACATTAACGATTTTTGAAAACAGCTTGATGTAATTTTGAGGCACTAATCTTCTAAGGTACTAATTAAATCTTGAATTATTCGATTCGTTAAGCTACGCGTCTTATTATGTTCTTGTTAAGACGAGAATTTTTAAGACCTCATTCTAATGATAATGGACGCTTAAACCGTTAAGAATAAATCATTTAACATTACGATTTCTACAACGAAAGATTAAGCCGGAACGGTACAAGAGATTTGTAACACATGGATTGTAATAAATATCAGAGATTTCAGCATGCAGGTCTCGGTGAGATCGCATTAACCCTCCACCGGTGATTTCCTCTCGCGCCGATTCAGCCGGATCTCTCGTTGGATTGTCCGGATCTCCTTTCGCCGCTTCTCTACCGAGAAATGGGTTTCTCTCTCTTGGCGTAAAAAAAAAAACAGGGGAAAAAGAAAATCCGCGGAAGGATGTAGAGACGCGAAGATGCAAAAGTGAAAGTGGCAACGCCGTTGATAATTTCCGTAACAGAATCGTGACCCACTTGCGCCGTAGCCGCAATCTTGAGATTCCCATTTTTTGCCTCACCACCGAATGAGTCAACGAAATGAGCACGACGGGGGGATAGTCTTATTAGTCATCCTTTCCCAATATATTATAGCTGCGGGGCCGTTCTCTTAAATTCCCACACCGGAAATCTTATCGCATATTTTTCATTGCTTTCGATATGGAAATAGCATAGTTTAGGATCGCGAAGGAATTTGAAAATTATAAATATGTATCTCTCTCTCTCTTTCTCGATTGTCCGTGAACTTTGTGACCCACTTAATTACTTCGCAATAAGGAGAATAGATAATAAAAACAAGATAAGCAACAGATAAGCAAAGGACAGACAAAAGTATAACAAAGATACACGTATATGCAAAAGATACCGCGCCAACTTGACGCGACATTGCTCGGTGGAAGATAGTCACTCACGACTGGAAATTGGGGTAAGAGATCGCGATTAGTCGACGATCAGGTTAACGTTGGCTCCGTCGTAGAAAGAAAGCTGCGCTTCTGGGACACTCGGTGCGGATGTGCTTCGCGCGCGGTTGGCCTCGACGTGCAATTTCACGCGCAGCCTCGACGCTGGGGCCCGCGCGTATAAGCCACCCGGTGGCTGGCGAGGACGGAGAGTGTGTTCTGGGTGGTCCCCGGAATCGCTCGCGGATCCCAGCTGTCCCCTTGGAATTTTCTCACACGTGCAGATGCCCGCATTGCATGCGCGCAACGTGCATTATCAATTTTTTCACGTATCCTTCGCGAGCGGACGCTTTAAACGCTTTAAACGCGAATACGTTTAATCGAAGTCGATTCACCGCGCCGCGCGAGAGCGAGGGAAATATTTTCTCTCATTTATTCACCTCCCGTCATTATTCACAGTTGCCGTTCCGAGTAGTACGGGCAACGTCTGCGTTTTTCCTCGCGGGGAATTAAAATTGCAACGAGCGTGCTTCCCGCACTTGGCGCGATCGGCAGTAAACCGCGGGACCGCGAAAGAAATAAATAACGATAAAATCGTTATTATGCATTATTTACTGGTCATTATCGTTGCCCGTCTGGCTTCTTATCGCTAGCCGCGCGGTGGATACAGTTGTTCCGCGAATTATGTAACGCTGAAACGTAATCGCTCTGCCGCTGAATACATGAATGCCTAAAGGCCGCCGCGGCTTGAAAACCCGTGCGCGCCGCTTAGCGCCGCGCGTATAAGTATTCACGTAATTCTCGTACTTGTTTCTTTTTTTTCTTCATTTCGAAGCGCGTTTGCATTAGGCACGCCTGCTTTAATTACGAACGACATGTGTCCCGCCGCTATGTGAAACCGCGATAAACACCGCGCGCTCCGTTTCGGTCTCGCGGACGGCGGCGAGTCGCACCTGCCGATACACATATTGGCGTATCGCAGGTGCCTCGTACGCTTCGCGTGTTGTCGCGCGGGTTGTCGAATGAGCGGCATTCCATTCCGCCGAGAACCTTCTTCTCCTCTCTGTCTTTTCCTCCTTCGTTCTCTTCGCCTTTTACTGCACTCTCCCTGCACGCGGCGCGGCGTCGCGAGGGAGAAAAATGAATGCCAGGAGTATCTCATTGTCTCGCGAGAAGCCTTGTCAGCCACGCGCGCGTCACAACGTCCGCAGTCTCTCCCGCTCTCCCTCGGTCTCTCCCTCTCGGTGTCTGGGAACGGCGCGCTGACAACTCGCGCGTCGCCGAGGAACGCGAGCGTCGGGCAGAATGTGACCGTTAGGAATCAAGAAATCGTTAATTACTCTGGTTCAGCCGTTAGACCACACTCGGTCGAAGCCTACGCCGAGTCCGTTTTACTGGGAGACCCCTTCGCAGTGTGTGTTCCCACTTTTCTCGAGCGAAATGCGTCGTCGCGCGGAAATGCGCGAGAATATTTCGGGATTCAGATGCAATTTCGAAAAACACGATCGTTTTCAGCATTTACGCTTCCTCGGTGTCTCTCCCGCATTCGACCGGACCACCGGGTATAATTCGCACTGTTTTCGCGATATCAAGTTTTCTTTCTTTACATAATAAAACAAATATATATAGTAATAAATATACATAGTATAACATTATATTATAAATATAATAATATTGTAAATTGTTTTACATAAAGATCGCTTCGCGGTATGCGAGCGGAGATCCGTAACGATCCTGTCGAATCGCCAGGATATAACGGATGTCATAATCGATCGAGTAGTATTGAATACCAACTTTTCTTTCAACGAATTCGTCGTTTTTCTGTTACAGTAAATCTAGCGGACAACGGCAGCCAGAAAGTGGATATGACACACTTCGACCTGCTGAAAGTCCTTGGCACCGGAGGTAAGAGACTATTTCAATAAAACGCGGCCCTGCAACGTCTGACAACATTTGTATCAATATTTGGATCGTAATTTTTATAATGTCGATAATACTCAAGTTGTTTGTAACGGTAATAATCACACTCGGATCACTTGTAACGGGCACTGAAATATTTGTACCGTTACAGGCATGAAATTTTAAATGTTTCTCTGTTACATAGCGTTACATACCTAAATTAATTTCCGCTTTTAGATTCTTTTTACGGCGCTATTGTCTCAATGTCAGGATATTTCCCGATCTCCATTATTACAAAGTTATTTTTAAACTGCGACGCGTGTGTCACACTTTTAATATCGATTGTTTCGTTTTCGTACAGCATATGGCAAGGTCTTCCTGGTGCGAAAGAGGACGGGTGCTGACGCCGGACGGCTTTATGCCATGAAGGTGCTGAAGAAGGCCTCCATCGTGCAGAAGAAGAAGACGACAGAGCACACCAAGTCCGAACGGCAAATTCTGGAGGCTATCAGGGACAGCCCGTTCCTGATAACCCTGTATTACGCGTTTCAAACTGACGACAAGCTCTGTTTGATCTTAGGTGAGGCTCGAGAAACTGAAACTAAAGAAAAATAAAATAAACAAATCTACCAATGACAAAGAGAGAGAAAGGATAAAAAAAGAAAAAAACATAAACAACACGTGTATTTCACATGTCACAAGTTAACTGTTAGTTTCACCAAATAAATAATTGAAGTTAAAATATGGAAATAAGATAAACATAATAAATATGGAAGTAACGTCTTTCTTTTACAAAATAACTTTTTAAACAAATAATGTATATTACAGACCAACTAAAAGATATTTTATATATCTTTATATATGGATAAAAGAAAATTCTATATAGCTACGTAATATACAAAATTTCAAATTTCTTATATTACGGATTTTAAAGAAATAATAGAGGGATAAGTCACTAGGCATATATCTTTCAAGTTCCCATTAACTTACATACAATCTTACTGAATGTTCTTGATGAGACAGATTGTAGATGGAAGTGAAGGGAAAAAAAATATTAGGATTAAAGAATAAAATAAAAGATGATACTTCTCTTTTATTTCGTCCGTCGCATGTATCAAATGTCACCGCGAATGACGCGCAACGAAGAAAAATTTGCTCTGTTTCTTCTTCACGTACCTGAGAATACAGAACCTTGAAGAATATGCAAGACATTTTTTTCTATTTCCAGAATATGTCGCTGGCGGTGAAATGTTTACGCATCTGTATCAGCACGACTGCTTCACGGAGGATGCCGTACGCTTTTACATCGGCGAGATTATCTTGGCACTAGAGCGTCTTCATGATGTACGTATGAATATAATAATGTTATATGCGCGCGCGCAATCAACAACGAGATTTCCCTCGGCGGGAAAAGTAATCCGCGAACGAGCTGGACGGAGATAAGTTAAACCGAATTTACATGAATTTTGTTTGATGTTGCAGCTCGGCGTAATCTATCGGGACATCAAACTCGAGAATATACTGTTGGATAAGGAAGGGCATCTCGTGTTAACGGATTTCGGTCTCAGCAAAGAGTTCCTACCGCACGAGAGAAACGGCAACGCGCGTACTTACTCGTTTTGCGGAACTATCGAGTATATGGCACCGGAAGTGGTAAAGGCGGGCCCGAACGGCCACGATATCGTAAGTTGATATCTTTCTACCATTTCACGTTTTTAACCCGCGTGTTATTTCACCCCCTGTATCCGCTTTTGCAGTTCCTTTTCTCAAGTGACAACAAGTGATAATTTCAATCTGTTTTATCTCCCTGACTGTGTAATTAAATTCATATAATACATGAATTATTATTATGTGTATATAATTGCATTATAATTATATATAATATTTGAATTTTAAGGATCAAACTGATTATTAAATTAAATTTTCAGAAAATAAAAAATATATATCATATATATTAGATATGTGCTAATATATGGTCGAGCTAAATCTTTTGTATCTCAGAATATTTTTCGCATGAATTTGTGTGCTTTTTTCGTTTAGCAAACTATGCATCATTATTATCAGACTTGAAAGTTTCAAGTTGAAGCTAAAATAATACTGTATAATTAAATTAATAATTTAAATAATATATATTTTTAAGATTTTCTTCCTCTTATAAAAAATATACATAAAAATTGTATGTGTATAAGTAAAGTATATAAAATGAGATATGATTATGTCTTGGATATAAATAACAGTAATATAGTCACGTATATATACTCGTTTAGACGTATGTCTTACAATCGAAATGGCATTCTCACAGGCTGTCGATTGGTGGAGTGTGGGCGTGCTAACATTTGAATTACTGACCGGTGCGTCACCTTTTACGGTGGAGGGCGAGAAGAATAACCAGCAGGAGATTTCGAGGAGAATATTGAGGAACGATCCGCCACCGATGCCGAGCCACCTGAGTGCCAACGTGAGCGATTTCATCACCCGTTTGCTGGTCAAAGATCCACGACAAAGATTGGGCGGTGGGCCGCGTGACGCGAAAGAGCTCAAGGAGCATCCCTTCTTCACGGACGCGGCACCGGGATTCACTTGGGAGGGTCTGGAGAAGAAACAGATCAAGCCGCCTTTGGTTCCGAAAATTACGGACGAATTGGACACTAGCAATTTTTCAGAAGAATTCACGAAGATGAACGTTGCCGTCGACAGCCCGGCGGTCATTGACGGTGACTACCCTGATAAACATTTCAGAGTAAGCTTCCTTAATTTTTTATCAACATTATCCTGGACAAATATGTGGCGTCGCGATTATAGTCGTGAGTTTTATTATTTTCGAAGAAATTTCACACTCGAATGATTTTACAGGGTTATTCATATGTAGCGCCTTCGATATTATTCACCGACAACGTGGTGAGCAGAGATATCTTCGGTGGCGAGGAAGGTACCAGTTCGCAGCGGCCTTTATTGTCTGATCTGCTCAACACGTGTTTCGAGGAGTCCACGTTCTTCCAGACGTACGAGCTAGATCAAGCGGGACCAGCTCTGGGCGACGGCAGCTTCTCGATTTGCCGACGGTGCCGCAATCGCAAGACCCAGCAGGAGTATGCCGTGAAAATCGTCAGCAGACGGGTGGATTGCACCCGGGAGGAGAGTCTGTTGCGTACGTGCCAGCGTCACGCGAACGTGGTGAAATTGATAGACATCCACCACGATCGGCTTCATACATATATCGTGATGGAATTGCTTGCGGGCGGCGAATTGTTGCAACGACCGCGGCCTTTCTCGGAGCGGCAGGCGAAGCGAGTGATGCGACAATTGGCGTCCGCGGTGCGGTACATGCATTCGCGCGGCGTGGTGCATCGCGATCTCAAACCGGAGAACATCGTGTACGTGCATCAGGGCGAAGACTCGCAGGTGAAGATAGTTGACTTTGGATTCGCCAGGATGAAGAACAGCTGTGAGCCACTGCACACGCCCTGCTTCACGCTCCCGTACGCTGCCCCGGAGGTTGTGGCCAATCAAGAGTACGACGAGAGCTGCGACATGTGGTCCTTGGGCACTATTCTGTACTTCATGTTGTCCGACAGTCCACCCTTCCGCACGGATACGCCTAACGTGGCGATGCGCATAAAAACCGGTGAAATTAACTTCGACAGTGAAGCTTGGAGTCACGTATCTCCCTCTGCGAAGCAGGTGATGAAAGGCTTGCTGATGATCGATCCCCATACCAGAATCACCGCAACTCTTCTGGTAAACCATCCGTGGTTGACGATGAACGACACGTCGATTCTCCCATCCCCAGTAACGCCCGTCACTGACACCGTTCACGCGGACAGCGGCGCGACAGCCGCCAGTTCAACGTCAGCCCACGATCGCGAGGGTTTCCGATTGCGCGCGGTCGACGCGGCCAAGCTGGCACAGCGTCGCAAGCACAAACGTTCCAATTCCAGTTCCTCGACGTCGCGACCGTCTTCTTCCTCCTCTTCGAGTCCGTCGTCAGTTCAGTTGCTGCACGTAGCGAGTGCCGTGGCGAGCGCTGCAAACACTTCCACCTCGTCACCGAGCGTCTTCGACTTCAACGACGAAGTTGTCAACGAGTACCTGAGTTCCCTGTCTTCTTCTTCCGATTCGAATTCCTCGATAAGACTTTCGCTCCTGCAGGAATTGGAGCGGACCGCGAAGAAGCGGGCCAAACGTAACGCCGACCATAATTCGTCGTGTCAGCAGATGGTCCCGTCGAAGAAGCATCATCGACATCGACACGATGTCGACAGCGAGACCAGCGGTAGCAGTAGTAGCGGGCCAATGACGCGATCGCGGAAACGTAAACTTGAACAGATAATAAATTCGGACAGAGATGTAAGGTCTGACAATTCCGCGGAATCGTTCGAGTCGTCCTCGCAGGCCGCGCATGACGAAGGGGACGTTCATAGGAGACATAAACCTGGCAAGAGGCCCAAACGCCTCGCCACGATTATAGTCGAGTAGAGTTTTCCTACTTATGCTTGGTCCAGTAACGCTCCAATGAATTCACACTTTGTTTCCTATGCATTTTACACGGTATACAACACCGCTGCCTTCCGCGTTCGTACCGAACGCGAACATTGCATCATTCCTATCTTACCAGAATTTTAGAATACCGTACATAGATATATAACTAGCTGTAACATGACTATGCCATCCCATCTTCTCTAAAAATCTCTTGGTCCATTTTCTATCTAAAAAATTATATAATTGAAAAGTGCATTCTTACGATGCTGATTTAAGTATATTGGATAGATACCAGACATGGACGTGTATAAAACGATATTATATCACTGTGGTCAGGGTCTCAACAAAGTATCAACGTTTCTCCGCGAGGATTTACGCAATATATAGAATTTATTACGCAGTGTACAGAATTTTATTTTTATTACCGCTCTCAGCGAACGGAAGAAAGAGAGAAAAATGTAAGTAGGCGGATGCGAGTAAGATGGTGAATCGTTTTGTTGCGTTAAACTGGGATTGACTGTGATTTTAGTGCGAGGACGACAAAAAAAAACCTTGTAAGTTATTATAACTTATTACACACTCCCGTTAAAATTTTCTTCCAACGTCACTTCTGCGACCGATAATCATAGGGCTAACGATAGGGATTTACTAGCCAATACGAAGAAAATTTTAGCGATTGATTAAGACGAGTGTATATGTGGTGAATGTGCCTCAAAAACTCATTTTATTATGAGTATATTAAAGATATTAATGTAGTAAAAATGACGCGCGACAACGCGAAGATAACAAAGCAACTGTTATTACCAGTGGTACCTCAATAACGAAAAAAAAAACATTTAAAATATACGATTTGTTAAGAAAAGTTATATAAATTAAGCACTCTTTTACGAATAGTGTTATTGAGAATAATGACACATATTTATATAACTTGAAGAAAATTTTTTGTTTATAATTATATGTTAAATATTCTATTAATTTTTACAAGTGACTATAAAAAGAAATGACAATGTTTATCGATTAGATAATAAATAAAATCGAAAAGAATTTTTATTCAGTATTTAACGTTTTTCGTAAGAAATCTCGTCACACTTGGATGTATTTGTCTAGTATTTGACATATATGAAAATTTTAAGAATGATGGAAATGAATGAGTTGCGATAAAGCATTCAAAGCGCTATGAGAAAATGAATTACATTTAATTAAGTCAGATTTTAAGTTTGTGATCTAATGTGTTATCATTAATTCGTGATCATTGCAATTCCTCACAATTCGAGAATCGATTGACTTGAGTAAGTAAAGAAATTAGTTTGCCTATGAATTGTGAATTACTTTTGTATTTATCCCCTTTTGTCGTTTATACTCTTCCAAATTCTAAAATGTAAAGTATATGGGAGGAAGATGATGTTTCTTCGACATGACAGTTTAATTTTGACAAAAGGGGAATTTACGAAAAAGAATAACACCCTTCCGGCCTTGGATTTTCTTTTCAAGTTAGATATCGCTGTGTTTATACTAGTGAGACGATTGTCTTAAACGATTGTGTAATAATTGCTGTGAGAGAGATGAAGTAACAAAAATGGTAAAGACTGAAATGCGGTTGTATATCAACTCAGGGAACAGATCGCGTTAATTGAGTAACGTTTTGTGTTATCTTGTACGAGATAGTGTTATGCAGAAGAGTAGAATGCGTGCATACTTCTACCAAAGATGACTGAAGCGACACTCCTCTGTTAAACCAAATAAAAAGTACGGTGTGTAGCGGAGAGAAGCTATACGTGAGATATTATCGAATTTAACATGTATATATTAATTATACATCTACAACGCAAAAAGATGATGTAACAGATTATATATATATATATTTAATAAATCATGTCGCTAGAGAATCATATTCTTTAACAAGGAGAGATATATATACATATATGTCTATTTAGAAATCATAAAGTCATTTAAAATCGTAAACTTTATAAGTTACATCGGTTGCCTGCAGAACAAATTTTTTTCTAAGGATATATTGTTATGTTAGGAACGCTCTTTCAGCGTTCAAAGGATGTATACATATGTATATAAGAATATAAATATATACGAACAGTTATACATGTCGAAGCTTGTATCATACGAGAGTGCTGTTCTGTTGCTATAAATACGTAAAAGAGGCACCTACCTTTGTTACCACTGGTTGTTAAAATATATCATAATGCAATATTTATTTATAAAATGCAGTCTTTTATTTGGGTACCTATTATTACTCGACTTGAAATTATCAAAAGGCCATTCTTGAGATAAAGTCGCAGTTGTGAAAACAATTATTTTCAAAGAATTCCGTTAATATTACAGAAAAGAATGTTCGAAAAATTTCCAAGTTCTGATACTTTATGTGAAAACATTTTTGCATCATAATTCTTATTATTTATTCTTATCATCTATATCTCGAAAATAAATTCTATATTTACAATCATTTCTTAATAAATATCTAACGATCGTTATAAGATACTAGAGAATCATATTCTTTAACAAAAAGAGATATACATACATGTATGTCTATTAGAAATCATAAAGTCATTTAAAGTCATAAACTTTATAAGTTACATCGGTTGCCTTCAAAACAAATTTTTTTCCAAGGATATATTGTTATATTAAGAACGCTTTTTCAGGGTTCAAAGGATAATAGAGAATTGGAGAATAGATAATAGAGAGTTCGTCTTTAATTCCGTCAGTGTTCGTCTTTAATTCCTTCATCCATCAAAGCCACTTCCACATCCAATACAAAGAAACGCAAAGAATGCCTGCGGAAAAAGCAGCTGAGTGAATGCTTAATGATTTTTCATCGCGATTAATTTCTACAATTGGATCCAGAGAGGAATCAAAGGCAAGAACTAATTAAAGAATCGCCGAGCTGCTTTTTCCGCCGAGCGCAGGCAGTGATTAAACTGATAGCACTAAAACGTGCGTGTAATTTCAAATACAAGTGAAAAGTCCGTTGAACAAGACCCAACGATTCCGCCGGAATTCAAGTAACGTCCTTTCGATTGCTCGCCATGCGATTGGCCGCCGGCGAAGGCCAGCGGCTAATCGCATGGCGCGACACTGCACGCACCCGGCTGTTTCAGGGGACGCGATTGGCCGATCGCTAGGCGTCCCTGCGGCGGCGCGGCCAATAGCGGGCCGTGGCGCTCCCACACGCTTAATGGCGGCGCGAAACCCGGCTTGTGATGTGGCGTCGTCGCGCGAGCGCAGCGATCCGACCGTTGGCTACTCCGAGTGATCAGTAGTGCGCATTTGGCTGCGTAGTGTGCGAGAGGTATTGATTGTCGGAAGAATCGACCCGCGCTCGCTCGATCGGCACGGACGTGTTTTTTTGGCTAACAGCGAGTTGATCCGGTTAGACACGGACGCGCCGGTGCTCCCCTCCCCCCTCCTTCTCTGTCTACCCCCTCAGTGCCGCGAGGGTGTGTAACCGGGAACGACGTAGTGACCGATTGGTAACCGCAGGCGCGTGAAGCCGCGTGCAGGGGTCAGCCTTTAACACACCCGGACGACACGCAATGTCGACCAAGTCGAGCAAGAAGACCGCGGCGGCGGCGGCGGCGGCCGCGGCCGCCGCGTCCACCGGTGGCTCGTCCTCGTCCGGCAGCATCCAATCGCCGCCACCGAGCACGTCGACGCCGATCGTCGTCGGCAGCCGGCGGCCCGGCAGCCCGCTCAGCCCGACCCGCTACTCCCGCCTCCAGGAGAAGCAGGATCTGCAGAATCTCAACGACCGCCTGGCATGTTACATCGAGAAAGTGCGCTTTCTGGAGACGGAGAACTCCCGGCTATGCCGGGAGGTGCAGACCACCCAGGACACCACCACGCGGGAGGTCACCAACATCAAGAGCATGTACGAGCACGAGCTCTCCGACGCGCGAAAGCTTCTCGACGAGACTGCCCGGGAACGCGCCAAGCTCGAGATCGACACCAAACGTCTGTGGGATGATAATGAGGATCTCAAGAGCAAGTAAGTCGAGAGAGCGGCGATATATTATATGTGTAACGTTTTATGCTTCGCTATCAAATGATAAACAACTTTGTTGTTGTGCATCTCTTGTCTCTTACTTGTAAAATAGAGAGGAAAGTAAGATGGCATTTAATCGGCATTATTATTGATTGATTAATATCAATGTCATTTATTTCTGTAGATGCTAACGATGCTATTGAAACGTCTATAGTAACGGTATAATTGAAGTATAGTGTTTTTTATTTTCTATGCGTTTGAGATTTTGAGTGCACGATTGGCCGTCGCTGTCGGCAAGGTAGTGAAACTCGGATTTGAATACAATAGGGCCCGAGACTTGCGACGGAGTGCGAGCGTGGCTTGACAATGTAATCGAAATTCTGCGGATTCGTGAATCATCGGCACTGTGGTATATTCAATTTTCCTCTCGACTGTCATTATTTCTTTTTCTGGCACATGCGCAGATTAAAAATATGCGCGCGTTCGCGCCCGTCCATAACCTCCAGTACAAGGTTTATTTTTTTTAGCTGAATTTCTTTTCCCCATGTTGTTGGGGAGTAAAAAGAAGAAAGCTCCAAAGGCCTCTAATAATTTCTATTTTTAAATGATTTGTATCCATTTCTATCAATATAGATTTTTAATTTCAGTTTAATTTATTTTTCTTTTTCTTTTAATTTTTAAAACTAGAAAAAACAAAAAATTAATTATTGAAATTAAAGTTAATTTATGTTGAAATAGAAATGAACATCAATTTAAACTGAATGTCCCTTTGCGTGCTTATCTCGAATTTTTTACTTGAACTTTTTAATCAAGCGTAAGCAAAGAAAAATTCACACAATTTATTTGGAATAATTATATTAAGAGATATATTTAAATTGAGTATATTCAATCAAATTTAAAAATGTTTAATTTTTTAAACGAATTTCATGAAAGAGACAATTCTTAATTTTGTTATACGTACATCCTGAATTTTGTTTTATTATAGAAATGGAATGTACACTGGGTATATTATGAAGCGAGAACATTATGACTCATTGTCACGATTCATGTGACTTTCTTAATACGAACGTAGCAAAAATTCAAAGTTGATTATATCGAGTTCTCTTGTGTTCTTTTAGGACATATATAATTCTTTTTAAGAAAAAAATTGATTTAGTATATTATCACTATAGTATTATTTGTATATTTTTTAATATTATTTTTGCAATCAACATAAATATAGAGAAAATGAATGTTTCACTTCATATAATTCACACATGCACAAGGTTAGATTGCAGTTAAACTTATCTGCAGCATTTCGGTTTACTTTGATATTGAATGTTGACGCTAAATGTAGACGTTAGTCATTCTCTTCGCATATTCCTTGACTCGATAATGCCTGGAAAATTATCAGATAAGCGTCAGTTTACCGGAAATTGCACATGCTCGCTTCATAACGTATCGTCATGTACTTATTTAATGAATAGTTTATAATCCTGAATAGTTCGTTATTTTTTTTATTGCTCATTATCGATACATAAATTTAAATAATTTACACGAGGAGACGTAATATAATATTTTATACAACAGTTTAATATTCTGTCCGATATTTTTAGTCGTGCAAGCTACAAAAAATGGTAATCAACACAGTTATCAACGAATAAAAGTTAAATCAAGCCAACGAGAATATTTAATCTTAGCAACGGACTGTTACAAAGCACGCTGAACATTCTCAACCTAATCAATATTTTTGTACCGCCGCGTTATCAGTCACCTTAATTCCGCCAGGCAGCAATGTGGATTATAAACGATCGCACGGTCTAGATCTTATTTAATCCTAATCGATTCGTCATGTATATTTTTGCCGAAGGTGTTTGTCAACAAACTCAAGCCCCCCTCCAAAGTGATGCCTCGAGATTTGTTCCCCGATAAGCTGAGATCGAGAAAATAAAATGGAAGGAAATGAAAAATGGTTGAAAAAAATATGTGAGAGAGAAAAAAGACCAAAAAAAAAAAGAGCGCAGCTAAGACAGAGCGGAGGAGATAATGCGACGTTTATACAGGGTGGGAATAATTTTCGGTGGGCGCGGGCGCGCGCGCCTCGAGGATGAAGCATGAACGGAGCCGGGACCGGCGGCGTGACCGGGCCTCTTCGCAACGTGACGTTACTACGAACGGTTGCGTCACGCTTACTATGCGGCGGTGATGTCAGCGTCGACTGCATTATCACCTGACCTGAAAACATTGACTCAATTCCGCCGTCACGTACGACCGTGACTGGGATTATATATGCGTCGGGCGCGTTTTGTATCCGCCGCGTCAGGGACGATCGATTCCTCGACTCCCACGCGCACGAGAGTGAAATTTTTCCGCCGTAAACTTGCACCCCTTTCCTCCCCCGCCGTCGCCTCACCCTTCTTTCCTGGGCGCGATTATCAGATCTTTCACGTTATTGTCAATCGATTCACCTTTGCTCGCTGAAAATCGAAGAAAGTAGCGAAAGAGAACAATTTTACTTATTCGTAAAAAAATGTCTTTGATTCATAAAATGATAAGAAATAATAAATTATTGAATTTGTCTTATCCATCTGATTCCAGATTTTATTAAAATCGTGTGAAGATGGAAAAGAAAGATTTGAAAAGAAATGAAATTAAAGGTTTTCTTCATTCATGTTGATAATTTTTGCACAATTGTTGCATACATGGATACGCGTGTAACAGCGATAATTTCACGCTTTAAATGATTATCGTCACGCGTGCCGTATTTCCTAAGTTACGGGTTAATTTGTAGTCGAACGTGTTCGGTTTATTCCACGACGACGAAATTACGGTGTTTCCCGATATACCGTTACGACTGGTGCAACACACCGGCAGCATTCCCCATAAACACGTTTCCCATAACGCATCAGCCCAACTTACGTGGGTAGAGTGAAACGGGTGGGGGG
>VBVQ01003944.1:0-16630 GCA_011636635.1 Tetramorium simillimum
GTATTTAAATATTTGTAGGCGTACAGCAGCCTGTCGGTACACACTAACCAATATTTTAATATCAATGGACATTAAATGGCGCATCTTTTTGATATCACTATTTTTTGTAGTTTCTTTTAGGTGTTTTTTGGGCGCGTATACTTGGCGCTTTTTTTACCTTTTTTTAAAAAGGTAATTTTGTTGTGATATAAAGCTTACCGGTAGAAAATAACAATTCTTTTTACTGAAAAAAGGACACAGATACAAATATAAAATTTTTTTAACTGTGTGATGTTTCTTATAAAATTTGAAAACAAAATTAGTCTTATAGAAAACAATATTAGTCTTATAAAATTTAAAAACAAATAAAATTTATAAATTGTTAAAATAACTAAAGCCTCACTATCAGTATCAATAGTACATTGTATATTTAGATTTAAAATGTTATTATTTGAAGTAAAATTAAAACTGGTGCCTGTTTTGTCTTTTACATAATATTTGGTACAAAGGAGACTGTGACAGGTCTTCACATCTAATTTAATTCTCCGTCTTGTTTTTATTAAAAACAATTGAAAAAAAAAAAACACTTTCAGCTGCTGCTGAGGAATGAGGGAGAGAGAATATATAAGTGGTAAATTTTTTAAATTTGGGTATAATAAAAAATCATCATTTGTGTTACAAGAGAACACATATGACCAAAATGACTCCAAGTCTGTTAGAGATTTTAAATTTTCTATCTCTTGTAGCACTCGCCATTCCAAATTAATATCCTCTAAGTTGCACGAATCTTTTAGCTGAGAAAAAAATTTTAAATATTTGTAATTGTTGGAACATTTCCTGACAATTTTATCAGGATTTAAGACAGTTATATTTTTTAGAAGTTTATCCTCAAACGGAAAATATTGTTTTATCTGAAGACAGAGTTCAACGTAAAACTCTCTACACTTACATTGAAAACTTTTTATATCGTCTTCACAGAGATTTTCACAATTTTCTTTAAAAAATAGTTCAACTTCAGCTCCCAGATATAACTGAGATAAATCAATAAAATATTTTTGATTTGATGGATCTAAATCTGATAAACTAAAGATAACTAGAATTTCTTTTTTAATAAATTATTTTAAAACTAATTTATATAGATTAGTAACGTTATTATAGAGAGATGTAATTTTTGGTTTCTCGCTCTGGAACTCTAAGTTCTGGAACTAAGTTCAATTTATTTACAACTTTTAAAATAAAATTTAAAAATAGAAAATATAATTTGTACACAGGATTTGAAAAAGCGTTCAACATATTTTGCGATGATTGCAACCTGTCTTTCAAAAATGCTCCTTGAAAGAACAAAATAAGCAGTTGCTAATTATGTAGTATTTTTTTCACTATTATTTGTAATGAAAGCCATTGAGTTTGACTTGGGCGCAGCAACTTATTGGGTTTCATGTCAAGAAATATTTGGCATTCTCTAAGTTCGATATATCTTTTGCAACTATTACTGAAATAATTGAATATATCTCTTGCAAACTGTTCAATTGTTCTGGGTGGTTTCAAGCATGCTGCAGAGGCACATAAGTGAAAAGAATGACATGAACATTCTAATACATAAAGATCTGGAATAACAGCTTTGAATCAAGCTTTCACTTATATGACCCACCATTACTGAAGCGTTGTCTGCGCCCAAGCCAATAAGATTTTTTATTGGTATTTCATTTTTATTTAAAAAGGTTAAGAGTTTTTAACTAATAGACTCTGCCGTACACTCCTCAAATTCTATGAGAAGTAAAAATTTGTCTTGCACTTTATTTTTTATTTCATCAAAATACCTGACAACAACAACAACAAGAAACTTTTTGTTCCCAAATCGGTTGCGAGGTTTGTTGCTGCGCGGTTTCACTAGGAGGAACCTCCACTGAGGTTGAAGCTTGTTGTTTAATAGGTACAGAATGCATATTACTTCCATCGTCATCAAATATCAGTATTCTTTTAGATGTTGAAGGAGATTAAAATTCAGCAGTATCTTGATTTCTCATCAAATTCCCACCCGACAGTAAACTTGCGGACCTACTATTTCGAGAAGATATTGTCGACGGGTTACCTGGCATCATCGAACTAGGAGTGAACATTCTGCTTATGTATTCTTTTCCTAGCATCCTCAGCATATTGTCTGAAACTGTACGTACTCGGAGTTACTCGAGAAGCACGTCATACTACATAAATTAGAAATTAGAATAGAGAGTTGGAACGGATTGCTTATTTAAGCAAGCATTGTTTGCTACTTTGTATTATAACTTGATAAAATAATTATCAAGAAATGGTTGATAATTTCAAACGTAGTTTCGTCTACTCTCTAAATTTTTTCGAGTGAAAACTTGACTCTTGGTTTGAGTGAATGCACTATCAACTCTTCACAGAGTGACTTTACACGTATTTTCACTCGATCCGAGTGAAATCTGTGACTCGAACTATAAAGTGAAAATAATCTTAATTATTCTCTCGAAGTGTCAGAGTAAATTGTGGTATGCTGGTTCCGAGCAATTCGGGTCGAATGAAAAGAGTGACCGCATAGTTCGAGGCGCCGCCGCTATGCGGCGTATGGTCCTATCCTAACAAAATTACCTTTTCAAAAAAAGGTAAAAAAAAACTTGGCACGCGAGACACTACCGTGCCTCTTGATCTTCTAACTCGCGTTCAAAATGCAACGGGCAAGACTACTTAAGGACCGCCCGCGGGATAATTTGAAACAATTTCTTTTATCTGGAGGAGTTCATTTTGATACCTGGGTTGGCATCGTCGCATCTAAGATTCCACCTTTTGTGCTTCCTTCGGGAGTGTGTTCTCTCTAGGCGATAAATTGATGTAAAAATACGTTAGAGTGATGACTAGTATTTAAACTTCACTCAAAGAATGAGCAAACAGCAAAATTAGACCTGAAGAAGACACTCTGCAATGGAGTGCAAGTTCACTCAAATACACGAGTCATATTTCGCTCGAGCGCACGAGTGATCTAATTCACTCAACATACCGAGTCAATATTCACTCGATAAGATATGTTCAATTTTCACTCTTTGCTCAAGTGAAATTTCAAAAGGATGAAGCTAGTTTAATAAATGAAGATCAATTAGACAATGATTTGGAAGAATCAAATAAAAGAAAACGAACTGATATCGAATTACCTTCTCTCTCTTATGTTTTGAAACAATTATTGATGTCAAATTATATAATTAAAATTACAACTGCATATTAAAAAGAAATGGACAAAGCAATGCAAAATTTTTTTATGCTTGCAACATATCTTTTAGAGTCTCTGAAAATAGACATTTTAAAGATTTTATCTAAGTTTTATGATCAGGTTATGAACCTCCAAATAGAAAACAGTTATCTGGAGAATTACTAAATAAAATTTATAATAAAATCATGGATAAAGTGCAAACTGAGTTGGAAACGAATGGGAAACAGTTACATTAACCAGTTCACTGGTAATGACGCATATATGCGCGGAAAAAAGTGCCACAACTGGTAATGATGCATATATGCGCATCATGAATATTTCTTCCAATTTTTAACGGATTTAAATATAACTTGGTACACCCATGCTTTTTGGGTCGCTGATTACAAATCTGAAGTCAGATTTTCAAATTTCAAAATGGTCGATCCAATATGGCGGACCAAAAATTAAAAACATCTTATAAGTTTTTTAATTTTTATGCAAATCAGTATCTCGGGGGTTTTTTGGGTGGCTGATTACAAATCTGAAGTCAGATTTTTAAATTTTCAAATGGCCAATCCAATATGGCGGCTTATAATGATATTCTATTTTGGATACTCTTACCTCCGTTCTTATCCGCTCCAATGTTATTTTCTCGCTGAACAGAGTATAATTGAGAAAGACATTGATTCTATGGAATTTGTAATAAATGATACAAAAGAGCGTGATGTTTTCATAATAAAATATTAAAGTTAATCACTTGATGCCATATTAAATCCGCCATATTAAAGTTAATCACTTGCTGCTATATTAAATCCGCCATTTTTAATTTTAAAATTTCGACCCTTGATTCGTCATCAGCGACCCAAAGAACCTCTTATAAATATACTTTCACGTAAAATACATAATTATTAGGTCTTACCAGTTTTGGCACAAAACGTTGATTTCGCGTTATCAGTGAACCGGTTAAAGCAAGTTGGAGCGATATACATAATACTCCAATTATTGCCAATATTTTGTCTACTGGCGAATTGTTTTATTTCTTACCAGCAATTGAGTCTGGATGTAACGTAAACTGCAGATTATTGTTTAAAAGTGGCAAAGGCAGCCATTGAAGAAGCCGCTACAAAATTCAATTGTAAAGTACAGAGTTTTATTTCTGATAATGAAAGAAAAATGGTCCTAACGAGAAAAAAATTATCACAATTATATAACAATGAGGAATTTATATCATATTGTGCCTCACATTATTTAGTTGGTGAAGAAATTTTCAAAATGAAAATTATCAAAGATTTAACATCAAGTATTTTAGTAGTCTAGAAGTACTTCAGAAATCACCATTGTACAGGAGCATGCTAAAGAATTCTGAAGGATCATGCAAACCTCAATTACCTAGTGAAACAAGATGGAATAGTCAACTAAAATGTTTGGAAACTATTATTCGTAATCGACAATTTTACCTTCAAATAGTTGATAAACATGAAAAAGAGATAGATGACAAGATTGCTCGCATTATTAATAATATTGCGATTTATGAAGAAGCAAAATCTTTGCCAATTAATACATATAACAAGTGCACTAATAAGATAAAACTAAAAAAATGTTATATTTATTAAAACGAAATGCAATTTTCTTTAATTATTTTTACTTCAACATATACAGGGTGTCCCAGAATCGTGGAGCCAAATTGCGTGAGCGGGTAGAGCGGGCGAAACTGAGTGGAAAAGTCCTCTACCATTTTGCGATTGTCGCAATAGTTTACGAGATATTAATAATTATAAATCGCCGTATTAGGCCGGCCCACCGCCGAATACAAGCGTGCGGCTAGATGCGACCGCCCAGCGTCGGCGTTGCTAAGCACCCGAGGAGTTGTTTAGTACACGCGACAATTTTTTGCGCACGGCTGGGGCGGCGCGTAACAATAGACCCCGTTCCAAGCTATGACAGTTGCTCGCCTTTTATAAATGAAAATTTAATTTTCTGACAAATATTTAGTGCGAATGTCTACGTTATGTATGTTATGCATACATGCATAAATAGCAGAGATCGGCAAAAATTTAATAATAAATTAACGATAATCGATGACTTAATTAATTATTAATTGAGAAAATCTATTTTTGAGCTATCATTTCCGCACCACCTTGCGGTAGATAGCATGGCGCATTTTTTTTAAGTGGTATCCCCAGTAGGTTTAATTCACTTTGCATTAAAATATTCTCATATTTAAATGCAAAAACTGTTCGAAGTGCCTTCCTCGTTCTCGTAAACAGAGTTCGGCTCTTCGAGTAATATTGCGCGTAGCGCGGTACGCCATTTCTGGCGTGATAGTATTAAAAGCTGCGAGAATTTCTTCTCGTACCTCAGCTTCTGTACCATCACGCCTGTGTTCGACTAAATCTTTGATGTGTCCCCAAACGAAATAGTCGAGCACGTTAAGATCCGGCGACCGTGCCGGCCAAATGATTGGGCCACCTCGACCCATCCATCTGTCCGGATATTGCGCGTTTAAAATATTTCTCGCTTGTCGCGAAAAATGCGCGGGAGCCCCGTCGTGTTGAAAAATAAATTGCTCTCGATCGCGAAGGGGAACATCTTCGAGAAGCCTGGGCAACTCATTTTGCAAGAATTGTGCGTAATTTTCCCCATTTAGGCGCCGCGGGAGAAAATAGGGACCGATATGAAAATTGCAAAGAAAGAGTGATTTTAAATAGCTGCGAGAGAGACAGAGATAGAATTTCATAACTCGTAAACCTATTACTTACAATTTGATTCGCTTTTACCCCTGCCCAAACATTTATCGCCCAGCGATACTGAAATGCACCTTGGCGAATGAGGCGCGGATTCTGCTCTCTCCATAATATCCAATTATGGGAGTTAAATACGCCGTTCGGTGTGAAGGTCGCTTCGTCCGTCCACAGGATGCGGTCGGGGAAAAGGGCATTCCGCCGACACTGCGCAAGCAATCCTGTGTATAATTTCGTCGATAATTGATTCTTATTGAAAGAAGCATAAACATTAAATAAAGATATTAGAATTACCTTCACAAAAGTATATGCGCTGCTCTTCATCTTCCGCTATGAGTTGTTGCACCCGCTGATAATGAAACGGGTGCAACCTGTTTTGGCGCAACACACGATGAACTGTGTTTCGAGAAAGGCCTAGCGTACGAGCGGCACGGCGCACGCTATTTCTATTCTCGAAAGCATTCAGGATCCTTTCTTCGTCAACAACTCGTCGTTGCAAGGGTGCATTACACTGTCGCCAATTTGGCTAAACACATCCGGTTTCTCTCACACGTCGGATGCATCTTAAAATTACACTCCTCGCTGGATGTCGACGATCAGGGAATCGTTCCGCGTAAAGTCGAACGGCGGCACGTGCATTTTCTCTCGCCATTCCATATGTAATTAACATATCGAAATACTCTTGACAGGTAAACATTTTCAAGCTTTCCGCGATATGCAAGCACGTCAACCTTTCTCGAAGCGCTCGATTTCTCAAAACTGATTTCCGAGGCCGAATCGACATTTCCTCTTATACTCCGGATCAAGAGCTTACTATTGGTTGTCCGCGGATCAAATAAACCGCGAATTTATGTAAAAAAACAACGAAAAAATGAATCGCCAGGGTCAATAAGGCCGCGAATTGCGAAGACAATTATTCCGCCGCGGTTGACAATTCCGCGGAAGCTGAAAGATCGCCGCGTTTCCTATGAAGAACGCCGCGATAGTCGAAAGACCGTCACGTTTACTACGACGTATCTTTTACATAAGTAAATACGTATTTTTTACATAAATCCGCGGTTTATTTGTTCCAAAGTTAGAAGAATTATGGACGGCATTTAACGACAATCAGACGCAACTAGAGATGCTACGAATTCAGGATGACGCACAACTAGACGGAATAACAAAGAAAGAAGAAAGCGAAAGGATCGTTTTTGAGATGTTGTATTATCAAGCGGTAGACAAAGTACGCATTATTATGCGGAATCTGTAGCCGACGCCTGCAATAACACAACAAGGATCGCAAACTGAAAGGGCAAGTTCAATGTCAGATACGATAGATATCAAGTTATCTACACTCACATTGCCGGTATTTACGAGCGGCGAATACGAAAAATGGATGCTTTTCAAGGACGCATTTACATCTCTTATCCACGACAATCATAAGTTATCGTTCAAAAATTTAAATATTTGAGAAGCTCGGTTAAAGACGAGGCATTGCAAATAATAAGCGGTTTAAATACATCTGCGGAAAACTAAATGATAGCATAGGACCTGTTGAAAGGTCATTATGAAAACCGAAAGTTAATAATAAATTTAATAATCAATAGCCATTTATCGCGACTCTTAGAATTTCCGTCTATCATGAAGAATAAGCGTAAGTCGCTGAAACAGTTTATTGTGCATCTGCGTACTCACTTGAAACCGTTAGAAGTTCTAGGACAGCCCGTGAATCAATGGGATACTATTGTTGCGCCTCAGCCGTCGATCCGCGTCGACGCTAAGACTCGCGTTCTCGAGCGCGGGAGCACTCTCACACACAAACACACGCGGCACGCGCGCGTAATTAAAGGGCAGAGACCGTTTCAAAAAGAACACCAACTTTATTGTAATTAACGAAGTACAAAGGTAGCGTGACCGTAACGCGTCCTCCACGAGAGGAGTCCAGCATAAATCCGAAGGGTGGCTTGTTGATTCACAAGCGCCCCAGCAACCGTTGCTCCAAGTCCGAAGTTCGCTACGGATGCGACGAACTTCACGGCCGGTCGATCGACACCCGCGATCGACCCGTCAAGCGACTCGCGCAGCCGGGGAGTATACCGGGCGGCCGCAGCGCGCAACACTATTACTATTTATCTCGCAAGGAATAAGCTCGATTATTATTCACAGCGTGAGTGGGAAGAAGTTATCGGATAGCAGGAATGTGATTACATGCTTACGACAGAGGAGTTCCTCAAATTTCTGAACGAGAGATGTCGTACTTTCGAAATGTTGGAAGGCAGCAGAATTAAACAAAAGCCAAGTACAAATAAAAGGAATGACAAATGAGTCACATTAGCAGCCACCTCTCAGACGTGCGCTATTTGCAAAGAGAATCATCACATTTATAACTGCACGGAATTTTTTAAAAAATCCGTTCAAGATCGACAATCAGAGGTAAGAAAAAAACAATTTTGTGTTAATTGTTTGAAAGATGGGCATTATGCAAAAGACTGTAAATCTACGAGCTGTCGCAAGTGTGCCAAACTTCATAATACTCTGTTACATGTCGAGCAAGTAAAATCTCAAGCAGAGAAAGCGGATAGCGAGTTTCAACTATCGGAAGATGCCGAAAAACTAGTTAGTATACAGTGTAACGTTATTTCCTGTAAGAAAGCGGCAAGAGACACCATCGGAAGAAAGGTGCATCAAATCTTCTTGGCGAACCGTTCTCATTCAAGCTCTCCTTCTTTAGTGCTCCTTCTTTAGCTCAGTGCTCTTGGCTACAGCACAATTGTATGTGCGAGACATTCACGGCAACCGACCATATTTGTAGAGCTTTATTAGATCCGGGTTCTCAATCCCATTTGATTACGAGCGAATTGATTCGTAGATTACAAATTCCATGCAGAAGGGAAAAGCAAATTCTCAACGAAATTATGCAGAGCACTATTAAGTTGATATTAAGCTGATATTAAGAGTTCTGCAAGAATAAGCATCGAATCCTGTCATACGAAATTCAAGACCGATTTAGAATGTTTGGTGATTCCTACAATCACAAAACTTCTTCTGTAAGTCAAGTTAAACCAGAAGGGTATTCATTTCCCGTCAGACAACAGAATAGCAGATCTTTCGTTTGATTATCTAGGCTCTATCGACTTACTTATTGGTGCGAGCTTATTCTGGTGTTTGTTGTGTGGGCCAAGTTAAAAGGGGGACGAGGAAGTCCAACGTCGCAAAACATTGCTAGGATGGGTGATTGGCGGTGAAATCGTAAACGCCAAGTCTAACGCAGTATTTGTAGCGACAAATCAAGATCTATAAAATCAATTAGAGAAATTTTGGCGTCAAGAAGAAGTGCAGGAACCTCAGCAATAGAATGTACAAGAAAACTACTGTGAAGAATACTTCACAAAAACATGTTCACGAGATTTGAATGGAAGATTTGAAGTACGCTTGTCAAAGGATTCATGCATCACTCTCGGAAATTCGAAGGAATCCGCTTTGAGAAGATTTTTTTGCTTTGGAGCGAAGGTTCAAACGATAATCAGCCTTGCAAAAGAAATACGTCCGTTTCATGGAGGACTATAAGGAGAAGGGATACATGAGCGTGATAACCTGGAACGCTACTACAGAAGACAATTTTTATTTCCTACCACATCAGCCGGTTCTTCGACCAGACAATATAAGCACAAAACTGAAAGTCGTGTTCGACGCTTCCGTAAAGACGGACAACGGTAACTCGCTCAACGATATGCTATTTTCTGGACCCAACCTCCAAAATGAGTTATTGCACATTATGCTACGCTTTAGAATACATACATATGTTTTGACGGCTGATATAGCCGTGATGTTCTGACAAAACAAGATTGCGAAGGAAGATTGGAAGTTGCAACTGATACTTTGGAGAAAGCAGGAAACGGATCCTTTAGAAATGTATACATTGAACACGGTCACATATGGCACGACATGTGTACTGTACTTAGCTTTGCGTTGTCTGCAACAGTTAAACAAAAAAGACGGAAAGCAATTTACTCTAGCATCAAAGGCATTGCAGTTCGATATCTATATGGATGACGTAATCACGGGATCAGATGATTTATCAAAAGTTATCACGTTACAGAAGTAGTTAATGATTCTTCTGTCAAAGGGGTAATTTCCTCTAAAGATGTGGTAATCAAATAATGAAGAAATACTACAGCATTTAACGACAGAAATCAAGTGGGACGAATTATTAGTGCTAGACAAAGATGAACCGCTACAGACACTCGGATTATTATGGAATCAAAAGACGGACCTTCTACAATATTGTATCAAAGATGCAGACTTCAATAAGGTTACCAAATGCATGATAATATCAAAAGTTTCGAAGATCTACGATCTGCTGTGTCTTCTTGGCCCAGTACTTATAATAGCGAAAATAATCATGCAGCAGTTGTAGTCTCTGAATATCGGATGAGACGAAAGTTTATCGCAGGAGCATTTACACGCAATGGAAGAGCTACCCATCGTCTTTGCTTCAGTTGCAGGAGCTGAAAATTCCTCGTTATATTAAGAAGAGTGATTCTACTGGGAAGATTGATTTATTTGGCTTTGGAGATGCTTCGGGAAGAGCATATGGAACATGTATTTATGCTGTGACAAGAACGGCGAATGCATTCCAGCCTTCTTTGTACCAAATCAAGGGTCGCCCCCTTAAAAATGATAATCGTCACAAAATTGTTTGCAGCTCTTTTGTTGGCAAAGCTCTGCCATGAAGTGCGTAAGGCACTAGGAGAGAGGATCAATAGCACGCATTTAGGAAGCGATTCAACAGTCGCAATCGGCTGGCTAAGAGCTTGCCCTAGCACGTTGAAGACATTCATAGCAAATAGGATGTCTAAGATACAGCAGCTTACTTCGCAAGAATCATGGTATCACGTTCCTTCCAGCGAGAACCTTGCAGATGTCCTCTCGAAGGGAACCACCGTGGAAAAGTTAAAAAACAATGGATTGTGATGGCATAGTCTTGAATGGATTCAAAAGGATGGTGTTTGGCCGGAGCCTGCAAGTATATCAGATTTACCAGAAAGGAAGTTATTCAACACCTTGATAACAGTTTTTTCATTCTCACAAAATAATCCATTCTGGATGAGAATGGATTATTTTGTGTAGGAGTGCGTTTGCGTCAAGCCGATTTTCCCGAAGATACAAGGCATCCCATTGTGCTACCGTCTCGGCATCAAGTAACAAGTTTGATTTTAAAAAGGAAGCATTTACGATTGCATTATTGCGGAGTCGAATAGTTGTTGGCAGCATTCGGCAGAAGTATTAGGTCTTATCGGGACGAAGAGAAGCTAGTAAATTAACGCGTTCATGCCTGAACTGTTTTCGACTGCATCCATCCGGCCCATTGGTGAAATGGGTGATTTACCTGAGGAGAGGGTGACGGGATACTTATGTCCATTTAGCTTTAACGGCGTGGATTATGCGGGGGTGCTGCTTTAAGTTAAGCTTTAAATTAAGGAGAGTCGCCACAGAGGAAGGATTTTTACAGTTAAGGCCTATATTGCATTGTTCATTTGCCTTAACACTAAGGTTATACATTTGGAGCTGGTCTCGGATTTGATCACCGAAGCGTTTATGGCAGCTCTTCGTCCCTTCACGGGCCGAAGAGGAATCTGCTCGCGTTTGTTTTCGGAAAATGGCACTAATTTTGTGGATGCCGCTAGAGAGCTGAAGGAATTATATGAGTTCCTAAGAGACAAAGAAAACGTCATACGCATGCAGTTAGCGAAGCAGAAGATTGAGTGGAGCTTCATCCTTTCTCGAGCTCCAAATTTTGGGGGGCTCTGGGAGTCCGCTGTGAAGACCATGAAATGTCACTTTTACGCGGTTATTCAGGGACTCGTTCTCACGTTTGAGGAGTAAAGTTGAGGAGTTACACTCTTTTTGTGGAAATCGAAGCAGTAGTTAATTCGAGATCGATTACTCCATGTCCAAACGATCCTCAGGACTTGTCCGTTTTGACTCCTGCTCATTTTCTCGTAGGAGATTTTTTACTTCAGTCTGTGCATAGCAGTTACCTCAATACTGCAGACAGGTATTTGAATTGTTGGCAACATCTTCAGAAGGTGCGGCAAGATTTCTAGAGCTGCTGGCAAAGAGAATACTTGGTCGAGCAAGAACGTCGATACAAATGGAACAGCGAAGGCGCGAATTTGCAGAAAGGAGTCCTAGTACTTTTGATGGACGAATGCTTGCCCCACTGCAGTGGATCATAGGGAGAATCATATATATCCATTCAGGCACGGACGATATAGTTCGCGTAGTGACCATTAAAACGGCTCAGGAAGAATTCAAGCGATCACACAGTGTCTACCCCTTACCAATATACAGTGACATTACTTCCGAGAAAAGTCTACAGTGTATTAATAAAAAAATTGAATTGCGTTTCTTTTATGAAAATTTGTCTTGCATTATGTTTAAGTTCTATGATTAGGTACAGTTTAAATTTCGTTTAGTTACACAGCTCCACAAAAAAGTGATCTGTCCGACGGACCAGACCAGTATCCACCACCAACCAAACCAGTATATCCTTATGTATTTTGACCCGCTAAATCCAAATCCGAAATCAGAATTGTCAGAGAGGCTTTTGTTTTATCCCTACAACTTAACTAACCTAACCTCAAAAAAACATCTGTAAAAAGGCGGTTTTCCGCCTTTCATACTCAAATGAGTAGTCAGAAAAAATTTTAAACGTGTTAACTTTATAACCTCAACGCCATAATCCCATATTATTGTAACCTAACCTAACCCCGTAACCTGGGTTCCACTTAAGAAATTCAAAGTAACCTCGATCTGACCTTGAGAAGGTCACCCAAGGTCAAGTCCATATTTTCATCATAAGGCCCCCTCGAAACCATGCAATTTTTGTCTGAAACATTTTTTCGAAAAATGCCGTCCATTAGGAGATATTGCAGTGAAAACTTTATCCTTTATGGACATTCTGTATAACCACCATATTGAAACCATCACTTCAAATTAGCAAATCATGATTTATATTAGTAATCAGCAACCTCAAAAATCCCTACTTTACAGGCCGTTGTGAGCAATTTAAGTCCCTTAAAATAGGATATTTGAGTATATGGCCGCCATATTGAATCTGATATTTTGAATTTTTTAATTTTGACTTTAGATTCTTGATTAGCGATCTCGAAAACCCCTAAATAAATCAATTTCAAGCCGTTGCGAACAATCTTCGCATTTTAATAAATAATAATGTTAAATAGTCTGCACATTTCATAGATTGTTGCCGCTATATATATCCGCCATATTGGATTTTTGCAAAAGGCCAGGTTACATTTAAAAGTATACATTAACACGAAGATTTTGAGACCTCAAACGTTTTTTTGGCTGCAAGAAATTTTGCAGAGCCTTGTCCCGTTTGACGTGGAAGGTCCCATATATTAGCCATTTTTATAGATTTTGCCAGTTTATTCTATTGGATAAATTCGGGAACGGTAAAAACCGGAATTTGCCATGGTTTTTTCCACTTACTGGTTTTTTTCGTCCAATCCTGGTCTACACTGTTCGCATCACACTTTCCGTATTGACACTTGTACGACGCTGCACCTCCTGTGTAATGGTGAATTCTTAACGCGCAACGTGTTATTGATTTTTAGAAATAAACTTAGGGCCTACTGATTTTCGAGAAATGCCAACATTCCTCCGCCATTTTTTATGGATTTTATCTGGTAACCGTGGGCATTGATAACGAAATCGGCAACTAAGCAGCTCTGTAGTAAGAAATTCACTGCCGGACTCTAGTAATGTGAAGTATGTTCGGGACAATTAGCATTGTTATGCTTGTATCGATGAAATTTGCACTTCTACAAACATAATATACGTGACGGCTATTGAAAAACTACCGTAGTTAATCAATCATTAGTCAACAGCCGGTGGTGATGCAAAAACTTTTAAACGATTGTTTTGAATTTTACATTAATGATTCATATACGAACATTGACGAGCATTTATGTACGATCTGTCTAAAAACAATTGAATTATCAAATACTGATATATATCATATCGTGCTTTCAGAATGTCCACAAACCAATTCCGCTGCAACCGTTAAAAGCAACATCCGCTATTATTCTCATCGGATACATTCCAGAAAGTGCTTCAAGGTAAATATTCATTTTATGCTTGTACTAGTTTTATGCACTAGGCGCATAAGTATGTCATATATTTATTTTTTATATAATTTTTGTATATACAAGGTGGGCTAAAAGTCCGAAACCCCAATATCTCATAAACGATGCACTTTAGAAAACAATGTTTTAGACAAAAGTTGTAAGGTTTAAAAAGATGCATTTAATGGCCATTTGATCTTGAATGGTATTGCCAAGATCAGATCGAGGCCAACTTGATTTCTTATAACAATAATCATTATTTTTTATTACATATTTTTGTAGTTGACATTGAGACGTTTTCAAAATAGTATACACACATACGTACATTGACAAATTAGATCGCAATGTGCGCGCGCGCGCGCACAAACGCACACGCACACGCACACGCATACGCACACATTGAAGCGTCAATCCGACCGTGCAATCTCCACGTGGTGCATCTCGGATAACACTAATGCTGGCGGTGAAAATACAATGTTAAAAAAGGCTGTTTTTGGTCCATCAATATACCTCAAAATATGGAGATGATCTATGGGCCGCTCACGACACCCTTGCAATTCAGAACTATATTTCTAAAGAAGAAGAGGAAGTTGGAGGGATTTTTAGGCCCTAAGAATAGAAGTTGCGTCAGTTTTTACATTTGCCTGTGGCAAATCGAACAAATAATCCCTATGAAACGTGGGATTCTCTGAAATTCCAGTTTCCAAACGTATATAAGGTAGCAATGACACATCTTTCAATAGTGTCTACTTCGGTATCTGTAGAGACTATTTTCAGAGGTAAGACTCTGAATTGCTAGTGATATGCGATTGCCAGTGATATGCGAAATAGATTGACAGGATCTAATTTGTCAATGCTTATTTTTCTTTCATCAATAGATGAAACATTATCGGCATAAGGATAATACTCATTTTACATAATTTATTCTAATTTTAAGACAAAATATCTTAAACAAAAATTTTTTAAAAACTTAAAAAACTTAAAATGTATAGTTAATCTTCAATTATAGTTGATTCAAAAACAGAAAATTTATATTTTAACCTTAACCTTATTCCTACATTTTCCTTATTTTGAATATTTAAATAAATAAAAAATAGAACATAAAATAGAGCGCTCGTTGTAACATTATTATTACATTATTACCGGTTCTACAATTTATTTTAACTGGAGAGGACAAATTATATCCAATAGGCCTCGATTCCATAACTTACTTTAACCGAAGTTGAACTAACAATACCTAATAGTAAAATTTATTTGATATAAAATAAACTTTTCTATTAGATATTGTTAGTTAAACTTCAGTTTGTTAGAGTGCGTAGGTTAAGCAGTAGAAGTAGATTGCGTAGGTTATCCAGTATAAACTTGTGTATTTTATTCTTTAATGAATACGAGAAGGGGGTTAATATATATATGAACTTCTGTGTAGTGCTCTAGATAATCTCAAATATCTGAATATAATTCTTCGACTCTTCTATAAAACGTCATGCAAGGATGGAGGAAAGTTCGTTTCTCCTTTGTAGCCAGCGTCGCTCTCAACGATGCTAACCGTAACCGTGCAAGTCAGCAGCGCACAATTCAAATTTCTTGACACAGTTAAAGTAAGTTGTACAATCGGGAGAGAGACTAAAAGAATTTATTTTATATAAAATAGATTTCTATTAGGTATTGTTAATAAAACTCCGGTAAAAAATAATTGTAAAACTGAGCTCTAAATCCTTAGTCAAAGAAAAGATAATTGATTAATCGATAGGAAACCTCTGATAATCGATTAATTACAATCGAATACTGCTAAATAATCGATTACTTTTTTCTCGATTCCTATCCCTAGAAACGTCAGAGCCCGTCAATTTTAAAGGAACAACTTTTTCCATCCAATTTTCCAACGTAACAAAAATTATCGAACCATTTTTTATCTTATTTATATTAAAAATTTTAAAATGCTCCGTCAGGGTATCTAGCGCGAGTTGATCTCACCTCGCTAAAATCAAATAACCAAGTTTTTTTTATTATTTGGACATTCCGATCGGAAATAGCCCGTTTTGTCACACATCCAACACTCTTTTCGATTATTTTTGATAGCTTTTCAGCCAGCCTTTCTTTTTTCCTTCTCTACTTTATCCTTCCCCTTCCTTTTTAAGAGAAATTTTTGCTTCTCCTTTGGAAGCGTTTTGCAAAATTTTCCTCCTTCCTTTTCTCAAAGCTGCTTCCTTGTATGTTTTAATTTTCTTTACCCCTTCAATGACAGATTTTAAGAAGGTTATTCCCTCCAGTAGGATTTCCTTTTTATAAATCCGCCAATAAGCGCAGAGATGAACTGTACGCACGTTATTTTGTCGTATATTGCTTAAGGTGATCCTGTTCCGACTCTCGAACTTGATCGAGGTCGATAATGTAGGCCGGAATCCTAGCTATAATATTATAAATTATCAAATTGGCTTTACAGAATACAAAATCCTTTTGCAGGATTAAAGTACATGCAAAAATGAACCACACAAGTATCGATTTCATATAAAAAACGAAACAAAAATTTTAAAAATTCGCTCTTTTTTACCTATAACCTCACACATTCACAT